>CM037026.1:13232518-13397407 GCA_020875875.1 Dioscorea alata
AAAATAATAATAACAATAATAATTTTCTTAGGAGTTGCCGTAGTAATTCGGATATGGAAACATTAATAATAACAATAATAAGTACTGGTGTTATCTCCATCCTTTAATAATATATATTAATGATAATAACAGATCAAGATATAATGAATTATTATTATTATTGTTATTGTAATAATTTTGTATATTAATTGTTACGTGAATAATAATATTGAGGATTTTTAATAGTAATAATTATTATTATTTTTAGATGATTTTTTATTATTATAACAAGAATAAGTGGGGGACCCACAATAATAATTATTATTATAATTATTGTTATTATAATAATATTATTATAATAATAACAATAATATTATTTTTTAATTATCAAACAAGAAAAATAATAATTATTATTATGATTATAAATAGTTTGTCATGCAGAATATGATTTAAGAGATTGTAGTTAATAATAATGTGAGAACCATTATTATAAATATTATCATAATAATGGAGGAATCTATTGTTAATGGGTTTATAGTGAACCCATTAACAATGGTCGGCACACCCCCACCTGAGAACCAAGACAATAAATTATATAACAATAATAGTGTTAATATGGACTTTGGATAAAAAAAAAAGGGGGAAAAAATAATGAAAAAAAAGAATCAAATAAAAATATAGGAGGGTCAAAATAAAAAAAAAACATGAATTATGGCGTGGAAAATAAAAAAAATAATGATAAATATAAATCAATTTTTTTTAAAAAAATTGAATATAAAAAGAGAGAGAATATATATATATTTATGGATATATATACTGGTTTGAATTTCAAATATTTTAAATTAAAAAAAAGAATAGATAAATAAAAAAAAAGATAAGAATTGAAAAAAATTGGATTTTTAAATTAAAAAATATAGATCCCGTATCATTGGAGTTGGTGATTTGTTTAAAAAATCTCTCGTTGAGGATTTTTGGGGAACAAAAAAAACAGAGGCTAAAAAGAAGATTTGGAAAAAAAATCGGGGAGGAAGAAAAAAACAAAAAAAAATACAGAGAGAGCTTCTTGGGAGAGAGAAGGAAAAATTGCAGAGAAGGGAGACGAAGAGATAACAGAGATAGGAGGGGAGGAAGAAGAAGAGATCCTTGCTCTTATTGGAGAGAGAAACATAGAGTTTTAAGGGAAGAAGAGAAAGAAGGAGACGGGACGCTCATCTGTCTTACGGGAGAAGGAACAGAAGAAAAAAGAACAGAAGGAGTTAGACAATTAAAAGGTTATGATTCTCTCAATGTTAAGTTCATAGCATGATGTATATGCATATATAATTCGTAGCTTGCATGCTTAGAAAGTCTTGACATGTTGAGATGGACACATGTTTACATTCTTAAGATGATGCCTTGTTTTATGCAATGAGAGATTGCTTTCTATAGTATGTGCAGCATGTAGACATTCACAAGTCTTTTGCTCATTCTCTCTACAATCCCATCCCATTCATGTTCATATCTACTCACTTCACACTCCATCCTCTCCTTTGTCATTGTGTCATTAAAATAGAAAGAAACATCATTTTTAACCCCGATGATCATCTCTGCTTCAAGCTATGCCATTGCCTTATTGCAAGAATATACTTTCCAAACAAAATTTGCACCACTTGTGTTATCATGCATGTGAAATGTGTATGTCACTCATAAGTTCAATCATTACTACCAAACATTGTTTCCGTCATCTTAGATGTATACATTGTCATAGAATTATGGAAAATGAAATATTCACAAGAACTATGGAAAATGTAGCGTGTAAAATATCCAAAGCTTATTGATGAAGTTTGGGGGAAAATGCCAAAAATAGAAATTTAAGGACTAATCTGCAAAATTTCAAAAAAAAAAGAAGAAGGGGAAATATAGGAGGTTGTGCGCCTGTTTATTAAAAAAACTCTTAGGAAAATAAAAAAGAGAGTTATTTGCAAAAGTTTGAGGGCAAAGTTGCATAAATCCTTAAATTTATGAAAAGAAAAGAATTTGTGGGCTAATGTGCAAAATCGTCATGAGATGGGTATTTATGTAAAAAAAAAAGAGAAAAAAAAATGATGAAGGATAAGTGAGAAAAGAGAAGAGAGGAAAAAGAGAAAAAAATGAAGAGGGAAAAAATGGAAAAAAATGAGAGATGAGTGAAATAAGAAAAGTAAAAAAAATGATGAAGGATGAGTGAAAAGGAAAAAAGAAAAAAAAAATATGAAAAGTGAGTTTATTGGTGTGAGGGTGTTTTCTTAGTTTTTCTTCTCTTTTTGAAGGACTTCTTTTTGGAAAATTCCTCTAACTCCACCTTGAGTTCCTGACACACTCTTGGGGTAAGGAGAAAATTTTCATAAAATTCCTCTGACTCCACCTTGAGGTCTTGACATTCTTGGGGTAAGGAGAAAATTTCTATGAAATTTCTCTGACTCCACCTTGAGGTCTTGACATACTCTTGGGGTAAGGAGGAATTTTTATAAAATTCCTCTAACTGCACCTTGAGGTCTTGACATACTCTTGGGGTAAGGAGAAAATTTCTATGAAATTTCTTTAACTCCACCTTGAGGTCTTGACATTCTTGGGGTAAAGAGAAATTCTTACAAAAAAAAAATTTATAAAAAAAATCTCCCTTCTTAAAAAATAAAAAAATTCTTGAAGTGAAAGGGGAAAGTGAAAAAAATGAAGATTCCACAAAAAAAGAAAATCTCTTTTCTTGAAAAATAAAAAAATTCTTGAAGTGGAAGGAAAAAGTGAAGAAATGAAAATTCCACAAAAAAAAATCTCTCTTCTTGAAAAATGAAAAAAATTCTTGAAGTGGAAGGAAAAGTGAAAAAATAAAAATTCCACAAAAAAAAATCTCTCTTCTTGAAAAATAAAAAAATTCTTGAAGTGGAAGGGAAAAGTGAAAAAAATGAAAATTCCACAAAAAGAAAATCTCTCTTCTTGAAGTAAAAATTCTTGACGTGAAAGGGAGAGTAAGATGAGAATTTTCACACAAAAAAAAAAAAAATGAAAACTCCACAAACAAAAAGCTCTTTTCTTGAATTAAAAAAAATCTCTTCTTCAAATGAAAGGAAGAGTAAAAAAAATGAAAAATTCTACAAACAAAAAAAAAAATCTTTTCTTGAAGTGCATGGACGAATTGAAAAAAATGAAAATTTCACAGAAAAAAAAAATCTCTTTTCAACACTCATAAAAAATGTTGATAGAGATTTTCTTGAAGCTCATTATGAGGTCTCTCTCGCCAAAATTGAAATGGAGAACTCAATTGATGTCTTAGTTAACGGAAATCAAGCTCATGATTATAGCTTGAGATCCATTTTTAAAAAAACAACCAAAATTGCCAAGTTAATGACTTAATCATGTTAAAGTCCATGGTTTGAAGATTTAAAGGTCAAGACTTGAAAGCATTAAAGTGTCAAGACCTGAATGACAAATGCAACTCTGGAGTTTAAGACACAAAGAAGTCAAAGACTGGAGGAGTTTCACAAGTCAAAACCTGAAGATTTTATAAGTACAAAGAGCCGAAGTCTTTAGTGATAAAAGAAATGAAGATGATCAAGTAGGCAACTCATCAATGCAGAGTGGCCGCAGCTTAAAAGTTATGCGTTACGTTAAGATACAAGCACGCATAAAAAGAATTTGAAGAAGGTCACAGTCACCAAGCTAGAGCGTCTTCTAATATGCTTTAGCAAAGAAGCTAAGAGCATCAACCAAGTCAAAAAAAAAAAAAAAAAAAAAAAAAAAAAAAAAAAAAAAATTTGTAGAATATGACAAAAAAATAGCTCTCTTAATATTTTTGCATTCTCGCACATGATTATGTATTCACATATTCTTTGAAATCAATAAAAAATCAATTTTATGTTCGCTCATTTATTTCTCATTCACACATGTTTCTTAATCGGAGGTTCCCGTGACATTGTCTGGGGTAATTAATATTAGGGGCTTGCCCCTAATAGAAGTTATGAACCTGCAATCATCTGAAATATAAAAATAATTAAAATTTGATTTGTGATCCATGCTTATCACCTGGTCAATCCAATTTAAAGGCCGGGTGGAAAGCAAGGAGCCCACAAAGTCTGGCAAGCCCAGTGGGACAAACTTCTCCTCCCATCTTTGAAACAAAGTGTGAATGAGAATTAAAAAAAAAAGAGTCAATTAGCATTATTAGTGTGATGTTTTCCTTTTCATGTTTTTATAATGGTACCAGTAAACAACAGCAACAATGCAGCTCCATCATGCACCATTTTCCTTGGGGAAGGCACTCAGGTGAAGCTGTCTTATGCTTCTGTCTACAATGGTGTCGCGGGAGCTGAAATCAAGTTTGGGACTGTCTCGGAGTATGTCAACTTTGTGCCAAGCCCACCATCATCACCATCAATGGGACTTCGCTCAAATGTGATGTTGCCTGCCGAAGTCGAAGAAGGCGCTGTTGCTGCTAAAACATCTGTTTTCGATAGACTCACCTTTCCAAAAAGAGTCGTGAACATTAATGGAGGAGAGGATGAAGAAGAACCTTCATTCACAATCACTGCTAGAGGGAAGGAGAGTGGTATCTTTAAGAAGCCTAACGCTACCCCAACAAAATCTTTCATGATGGGGCGCCCAAGACTGACTAAGAGGAAGATACCCTCACCTCAAGAGAAGGCGAGTTTCATCTCATTCCAAGACTCAAGGAATGGTTCTCCAAGTTTATTTGCAAACTCTTTCACACCACTGCGAATGGTGAAAGAGAACTCCACAACGGGTGAGCTTCGATCCCAACAGATTGACATGAAGAAAGGGGGCAGGCCACCAAGGTTCCATCAGTCGAGGAGCACTTTTGCTAAGAAGATCTATAATAACTACACCTCCTACAGGAAGCTTCAGAATGAAAAGATGACACCGAGGGAGTTTTACTTAAGAAAAAAGAACTTACTCTCGGAATCGCGAGCTTCTGTGTTTGATAGGCTTGCACTGCCGAAGAAGCAAGCTTACAAGAAGAGTACTCCCTCTAATCCTCGTTCAAGGTTCCAATGGATAAGGAAACAAGATGAAGAGATGGAAGATCTTGAAGTACACACTGTACGGGTGATTACGGAAGGATCTGAATACCCACCTGAGCCTGAGCGTCCCTTCACTAGGCTGAGGAAGAAGATAACTGTGGGTACAAGTAGTATGCAAGAAGAAGATATTAATCAAGCATTACAAGAAAGGGCAAAAGCCTTCTCCCAAGCTGGGTTTCAAACTCCTCCTAGGAGGAATAATGACTCAAGTGAAGAAGAAGAAAATGACAACCTTATTTTCACATCAAACAAAGACCCAATGTTTGCAAAATTAAAGAAGCAATTGGATCAACGAGAGAAAGATCACATATCTATGATGCAGACTGTTGCGTCTCTGTCTAGTGTGATCTCCCGTTTAAGTGATCAAGTACAAAATCTACTCCACGACAATTCAAGGGCTGATAGGCAAGCACCATCTGTACAAGTCATTCAAGAGGAAGAAGATGATGAAGAGGAAGTCCTTGGGTTACATGAGCAAGCTGGAACATCGACGGCACTTCAGCCGATGATATCCCGAGAAGAAGTACAAAAAATAGTTGCTACACAATTGAAGCAAGCTAAGGGTGCTACAGTAAAAAGTGATGGAGATAAACCATACTCAAGCTTTCATGATCAAGTGGCTTATCCTAAGGGGTATAATGTTCCTAAGTTTAAGCAGTTTAATGGTTTAGGAAATCCTGATCAACATTTGGCCCATTTCATAACAGCATGCGGAGACACAAGCAACAACCCGTCTCTTTTGTTAAGACAATTTGCTGCTAGTTTAACTGGTGTGGTTTTTGAATGGTATGCAAACTTGCAACCTGAATCCATTCAGACATGGCAGCAAATGAAGGACTCCTTTAGAGTTCGATTCGGTGGAGTTACTGATAAAATTACTATAGCTGATCTGGCTAACACAAGGCAGAACAGGGATGAGAAGGTTATAGATTATGTGATGAGATGGCGTAACTTGAGTATCAAGTGTGAGCAGCCACTCGATCAAGTGCAAGCAGTGAGGCTACTGGTGGGGAATATTGACAACTGGATGGCTCCATTTCTCAGCTCATCTGACATTCACACCTTTCAAGACTTGATCTCCCAAGTCAAAAAATTAGAAAGAACTAGTCCAAGGGTGGTATCAACAATGCAACCCACCAAAGTGGACAAAGAAAAGCCAAGAAAGCCAGAAGGTGTTAAGCATGTGGCCTTTGCAACTGATCAAGCAAAGGAGACCTCTGCACCAGCAAATTATAACAAGTCAAGGCCACCATCACTTGGGAGTGGAAGTGAACCACCTAAGCCTATAATTTCTCTTCAAGAGAGGATGAGCAAAAAATATTCTTTTAGAAGGGACAAAGTAATGAAGATATTCAAAGATGCACTGAAGGTGGGTTTGCAGCTGCCAGAGAGCAAGCAACCAGAAGAGGTAGACAAGAAAGATCACCCAAATTTTTGTCCATCTCACAGAATATTGGGTCATTCAATTGAGAACTGCTATGTGTTTAAGGATTGGATTGAGCGACAGTATCAGGAAGGGAAAATCACTTTATCTAAAAATGTATTGCTCGATCAACCAGCAGAGCACACCAACTATGTGTCAGTTGCACTACAAGAAGAAGTTCTATGGGGGCAACATGCAAGGGCACATCAGAAGGCATGCAAGCTGACGGAAGTCCTCAAATTCCCAAGGAGCCCGCTCCTCTTGGAGTTCCAGAAGGCTTATGGGAAATTTTTATCTCAAAAAAAATCAAGAAAGATGTTGAAGAAATTAGGAGAGCTCCCTGGTATCAAGTGGCGGAGAGCTCAAGAACCAGATGAGAAGCCCAAGCAAAAAGCCAAGAAGAACAAAAAGATCAAGAACAAGAAAAAGAAGCAAAAGCAGATAAAGCCCGCTGAGTTCCACCATAAGAAGTCAATTATTGAGGAATATATTGACTCCTTGGAAGATTATCAGCAAAAGGAGAGAACACTAATTACATTAGGTGATTACTTCCCTGGTGAGGTTAAGGAGCTGCTCTCAGATTTGGATGAGTCTCAAGATGAAGAACCTATGGTTGAGACTTGTCGAGTTATTACCATATATGAAGAAGAAACATGGGATGATGTTGATGATGAAGATGAGTTTGAGCTCTACTACCCAGATGATGGTGATTCTTTATTTGAACAGCTATATGATCGACATGGGAGACCATATGTGAGTAAAAAGCAGAAAAAGAAACAAGCTTTTAAAGAAAGGGTTCGGATGGCGAATAGGAGGTTGCAGGAAGCTTCAACACAATCCTATCAAGAAAGCCAGCATTATCCAAAGGACAAACCAAGAAGAACACCTAAACATAAAAATACTTAGAAAGGTGATGCCATATGAAGAGATTCCGTCCTTCATCCAAGAAGTGACATATGACCTAACTCATCAGAAGCCACATATTCCAAATGGTGATGTTCCTTGGAATGAGTCTGGAGTCATAGAAACTGTTAATGATTCTTTCCACCAAGAGGAAACACATCCTCAACATAGTGAAGATCGAAGAATCGATATGGAGGAAGGAAGAGCACCTCAACTTCTAAGCAATGTAAGAGATGGGAGCTTTTCCATAAGAAGAGATAAAATTCAAGAATTATTTCGGAAGATGGTAAAGGAAGGTATATTGATTCTAAAGAAGAGAAGGGATGCTACAATAAACATGAATGATCATCCTAGGTACTGTCCTTTCCATCATTTGATTGGACATGCATTGGAAGATTGTCATGGTTTCAAGAGTTGGGTACATAAAGTACTCAAGTCAGGTGCCATAGATCTACCTGAGGAGTATTTTGAGGTGTCAGGTACATGTTGTGCCTTAACAATCAAAGAAAGACATGATAATGGCTGCATTAGCCAAGATGAGGAAGAGGAACCTCAAATAATTAACAATGTTCGGAGGCTTCTTGAACAAGCACGTGGCACTAAGGATCAAGGGAAAGAGAAGGTGATCGACATAAATGAAGACATTGTGCAGCCACGGAAGAGCTCTACTTTGAAGACACAAGACTACAACATTGCTGCCCATTTGAAGAAAATTCCAGCTCAATTAAGTGTCTTTGACGCGTTGATGATGTCGCAGGAGCTCAGAGACACATTGATCCATGTTTTGCAAAATCCAGAAGAATACCAAGCTTATTTTGCTGAAGCTCATATGACGGAAGCTCTTCATGCCTTTGACTCTCCGGTGATTAAGTTCTCAGAGAAAGACTTGTTACTAGGGACAAAGGAGCATAATAGACCTTTATATGTTACTGGGTCTTGTGACGGGACAAGAGTCAACCGAATCCTCATTGACCCGAGCTCATCTGTAAATCTGATGACATTAAAGACTTTGCATACCTTGGCTTTAGAGACATACCATTTGTCAGCTGAAAAGATTATTGTCCAAGGCTTCAACCAACATAGTCAAAAGGCCCTTGGGTCAATTACTCTCCCTTTCAAGATTGGGAAGCTGACATCAGAGGTGAAGTTTTATGTTATCAACACTGATGCTTCCTATAAAGCATTGTTGGGGAGACCATGGTTACATGAAAATTATGTGGTTGCTTCCACTCTGCATCAGTGTTTGAAGTATATGAAGGATGATGATGTATACCGCATAGATGGGGAGATTCAACCATTTGGTGTGCATGAAATCAGCTATGATGATGCACGATATTTTGTTGATACACCAAAAGGGGGCAAGCTTTCTGCAGCAAAGGATGATGCTCTCATGAAGGTCACCAAGACTACCAAGGTCACTCAGAAGAAGGTTTCTTTCATACCTTTGAAACCACACTTTGGAAGTGAGACGGAATCTTCAGAAGAAGAAACAAATGATGAAGTCATGCATGCCACCAATTCATCTTCTCACTCTCATAGGAGAAACCGACACTATGGAAGTGATGATTCTGAAGGAGAAGGAACTTCATTTCCACCTATTAAAAAAGAAGATGATGATGAAAGTCTAGTAGAAAATTCTCTTCATGTTACGAGAATACCAGAAGGCCTTTACAAAGCTTTTGATGAGTTGGATGTTAACTCAGTAGAACGGCTCGTCACCTTCTATGTGCCTTCTCGTCATCCGGAGGAGAGAGGAATCCTCTTCTATAAGTCTGATCCTAATAAGATCAATGATGAAGATATGTTGATGGTAAAGACAATGGGAGATGAAGAACCTTGGCCTTTGAGGATTCCAAATTACTATCCTCCTAGGCTAAGAAGACTCATAAAACAAGCTGGGGTCAGTTTGAACTATTCAAGGGATAGACATACTCTTTTTGAGAAACTTTGGCATCCTTTCAAGATTGCTATGCAAGGACAAGGCTTAAGCAGGAAGGGGCTTGGGTTTCAAGATGAGCAAGTATATGAATGTCATATGGTGTCGACTGTTGAAAGGTTAGATACAAAGGATGAAGATCCACTTGAAGAAGCATCAGATGATCATCTTGCGAAAGATATTAAATTGAAGGACGCACCCCCTGAGCTTGAAGACGGAGGACAAGCGACAATTGATGAGTTGGTAGAAATTAACTTGGGAAGTGAGGATGATCCTAAACCCACTTTCTTAAGTGGACAATTAACTCAAGAAGAAAAAGAAGCCATTCAAAGCATTCTCGTAGAGTATATCGACTGTTTTGCATGGAGCTATAAGGAGATGCTAGGGCTCGACACCGAAGTAGCAGTGCACAAGCTCGCCATCGACCCAAATTTTCCACCAATAAAACAAGCACCAAGAAAGATGAAGTTTGATCTGGAGGAGAGCGTTATTGAAGAAACCAAGAAACTAATTGAAGCTGGTTTCATAAGGGAAGAAAAATACCGTAATTGGATCGCCAGCATAGTGCCTGTCAAGAAGAAGAACGACCAAATCAGAATATGTGTGGACTTTAGGGACTTAAACAAAGCATGTCCCAAAGATGACTTTCCACTACCTGTTATGGAGATCATGATTGATAACACTTCCTCTTATGAGATGTTTTCTTTCATGGATGGTTTCTCTGGGTACAACCAAATCAAGATGGACCTAGAGGATGAAAAGCACACTGCGTTCCGGACACCAATAGGTATCTACTGCTACAAGGTTATGCCTTTTGGATTAAAGAATGCGGGGGCAACATATCAAAGAGCAATGACAAAATTTTTTGATGATTTAATTAACCAAGTCGTGGAGTGCTATGTAGACGATTTGGTGGTGAAAACACAATCAAAAGATCAATACCTCAATGACTTTAGAACGGTGTTCGATCGTATTAGAAAATACAATTTGAAGATGAACCCTATGAAATGTGCATTTGGGGTATTATCTGGAAAATTCCTTGGATTCATCGTGAGACACCGAGGAATAGAAATTGACCCCTCTAAAATTAAGGCAATCATAGAAATGCCACCTCCAAAGACATTGAAGCAATTGAGATCTTTCCAAGGGTGTCTTGCATATATTCGAAGATTCATCGCCAATCTTTCAGGAAGATGTAAGCCATTCTCTAAGCTGGTAAAGAAGAATGCTCCTTTCAAATGGGACAAAGAATGCCAAAATGCTTTTGAAGAAATCAAGCGCTACTTACTGAATCCCCAGTGTTAGCAGCGCCGATTGCAGGAAAGCCACTAATCTTATAAACAACAGCCTTGGATGGATCCCTTGGAGCTCTACTAGCTCAAGAGAATGAAGAGGGAAAGGAGAACGCCCTATATTACCTTAGCAGGATGTTGGTGGGCGCTGAAAACGGGTATACTCCTATTGAGAAACACTGTCTTTCTTTAGTGTTTGCGGTAAAGAAGCTTCGACATTATCTTCTCTCACATAAGGTGATTCTCATCTCAAGGATAGACCCACTCAAGTACTTGATGTCAAGACCATTGATTACTGGAAGATTAGCAAAATGGGCATTAATACTCATGGAGTTCGACATAACTTATACTCCACAAAAAGCAATCAAAGGTCAAGCATTAGCAGATTTTCTCGCAGCACATCCTTTGCCTGATGAATCTCCCTTAAGATGTGATCTCCCTGATGAAGAGACTTTGACAACTGAAGAAGAAGAACAATGTTGGAAGATGTACTTTGATGGAGCTTCTTCGATCCAACCAGCTGTTAGGCCTAAAATTCCTCAAATCAGAGCTGGCATTGGACTCATCTTCATTTCTCCAGACGGTGGGATCCTAAGATACTCTCTTTCCTTGCTAAAGCCATGCACCAACAATGAGGCAGAATATGAAGCTCTTATTGCTGGATTGGAGCTAGCAATCAAGATGGGGATTCGAAGTTTACATATATATGGCGATTCACAACTCATTATAAATCAAGTTGAAGGAAGTTTCAAGACTTATAAGCAAGAACTTCTTCAGTATCATCGGAGAGTTATTGAATTATTGAAGCAAATTCCTGATGTTAAGCTCGAGAGAGTCTCTAGGTCCGCTAATGGAAAAGCAGATAGCTTAGCTAAATTGGCAAAAGAACTAGCTGATCCAAATCAAGAGGAAATCCAAGTCACCATTCGAAACAGGAGGGTCGTGAGTTCATGTCTTGATGAAGAGTTTGAAAACAAACACCTTAGAAAAGAAGAAGTTCTAATAGTGGCTAAAGATGATTGGAAGGAGCCTTTCGTTAAATACTTGAAGTATGGCGAACTTCCAAAAGAAAAGTCTCTAGCGACGCAGTTAAAGAAAAGGGCGATGAGGTTTACCCTTGTTAATGACGTCCTTTATCGAAGATCATATGATCAACTCCTACTAAGATGTCTCTCAAAGGAGGAGTCTAAAGAAGTTATGCATGAATTCCATTCTGGTATATGCGGGGCTCACCAGTCAGGACCCAAAATGCGGTTGAAGATCAAACATATTGGTTATTATTGGCCAAGCATGATGAACGATTGCCTACAATATACAAGACGGTGCAAATTGTGTCAAGCTCATGGGGATTTCATTCATCAACACCCCAACCCTTTACACCCTACAATCTCTTCATGGCATTTTGAGATGTGGGGGACTGATGTGATAGGCCCTATTGAGCCTCCATCATCAAGAGGGCATCGTTTTATATTAGCTGCCACTGATTACTTTTCACGATGGGCGGAAGCCATCCCTTTAAAGGAAGTAAAGGCGGAAAACATCATCAAGTTCTTCAAGGATCATGTGCTATATAAATTTGGAACGCCTCGAAGGATCATCTCCGACAACGGGCGAGCATTCAAAAGCTTCAAGGTTGGAAGATTTGCTCAGCATCACAAAATAGATTGGAGGTATTCCTCTATCTATAATGCTAGAGCAAATGGTCTTGCAGAAGCATTCAACAAAACATTATCCAAGTTGTTGAAGAAAGCAGTTTTAAAAAGTCAAAGGGATTGGCATGAAAGACTTCCTGAAGTCTTATGGGCATACCGGACAACATATCGAACACCAACTCAATCAACACCATACTCATTGGTTTTTGGTACAGAAGCTATTCTTCCACTTGAAGTCCAGATTCCATCTCTGAGAATTGCCTTGCAAAATGAACTCACAAATGAAGATAGAGTTCGTTTGCATTTGGATGAACTTGATGCTCTAGATGAAAGGAGACTTGAGGCTCAACAGAATCTAGAAGTTTACAAAGCAAGGATGGCACGAGCTTACAATAAGATGGCTCGCATTCGAACTTTTGAGAAAGGAGAGATGGTGTGGGTGTTAAGAAGACCAATCATCATCAACAAACATGCTGGGGGCAAGTTCAAGTCAAATTGGGAAGGCCCATACATTATAGAGGTCGTCTATAAAGGAGGAGCTTATCAGCTAGTTGATGCCGATGGAAGAAGACCTATGCCGCCCATTAATGCGCGCTTCTTGAAGAAATATTATCCATGATATAAAAATGTAAAAAAAATGTAAAAAAAAGAAGAAGAAGAATTTGTGTTTGTCTATGACGGAATGTCCAGTGCTCTTGTTTGAGCAAGTTGGTCAAGCATGATATATGCTTCTCGAGACAAATTACGAGTTCCATTATCTTGTTTTTCTTCTCTATTTGAATAAATACATATTGTAAAATAAAAAGAATCTTGTGATTGTCTATGACGGAACGTCCAGTGCTCTTGTTTGAGCAAGTTGGTCAAGCATGACATATGCTTCTCGAGGCAAAACACAAATTCTATCATGTTGTCTTCTTTTTCAAGTTGAATAAAGACATGATTTCATGAATTTTAAAATGACTCTTGTGGATTTAGCTCTAAGAGATTACGTGCAAATCTTATAAGAAACTATAAGATCAAGTAAAAAAAAACAAAGGAGGAAAAAATTTATGAAAATAAAAAAAACAAGAAAAATAAAAGAAAAATAAATTAAAAAAAAAAAGTGAAAAAAAAGAGAAGAAGAAAATCAAGGAAGTGATGAATTTTGAAGGCAAAATCTGCAGTTTTTTTTCCTAAAAGCTCTGTTTTGAACAAGTAGCTCATCGGGTATTCAGATCAGCTCTGATCGTAATAAAATTTTAAATATAGTACAACCACATGACAATAGTTAATATGAACGGTTGAAATTAAATTTGGAGTTCTGATGATTTTCAAAGAAATTTAAACTTCAAGCTAAGTTTCATGAAATTTGTCCTTCAACGATCAGAGTGGATCAAAGCTTAATCGGACTGTGATAACTTCTTTGATTAACTTGTAAATTTTATTGAAGCTTTGAGACGTCATAATTTTTCATATGAACGGCTATGATTATATTTTAAGTTCAAAAAAAATTCAGAAAAAATTCGTGACTCAACAGTGAAATCCATTGATAATCATCATGGAAATTGTTTGCCATCAATTTGATCGAATAGTTGAAAATTATGGGATCTTTTTGAAAATGTTTTTTACATGGTCATGACGTTTTCATCTTCAATGTGGACGGTGGAGATTGGGTTTGAGGTTTATTTACCTCTCATAAAAATTCATAAGCTTAAATCAATTTTTTGTTAAGCATTATGGTCTCAATTGTTGATTTTTTAAGTTGATGATCAGATGGTTAAAAAAAAAAATCACTTTGAATGCAAGAATGCATTGCAGATCTTCGGGTCGCTCGCTCGTACCTTCCTCCCACAATTATTGTGTGTAAGGAAGTTACGAGGGGGGCATTTGTTTATATGGACTTTGGATAAAAAAAAAAGGGAAAAAAATAATGAAAAAAAAGAATCAAATAAAAATATAGGAGGGTCAAAATAAAAAAAAACCATGAATTATGGCTTGGAAAATAAAAAAAAAATGATAAATATAAATCAATTTTTTTAAAAAAAAATTGAATATAAAAAAGAGAGAGAATATATATATATTTATGGATATATATACTGGTTTGAATTTCAAATATTTTAAATTAAAAAAAAAGAATAGATAAATAAGAAAAAAGATAAGAATTGAAAAAAAATTGGATTTTTAAATTAAAAAATATAGATCCCGTATCATTGGAGTTGGTGATTTGTTGAAAAAATCTCTCGTTGAGGATTTTTGGGGAACAAAAAAAACAGAGGCTAAAAAGAAGATTTGGAAAAAAAATCGGGGAGGAAGAAAAAAACAAAAAAAAATACAGAGAGAGCTTCTTGGGAGAGAGAAGGAAAAATTGCAGAGAAGGGAGACGAAGAGAGAACAGAGAGAGGAGGGGAGGAAGAAGAAGAGATCCTTGCTCTTATTGGAGAGAGAAACATAGAGTTTTAAGGGAAGAAGAGAAAGAAGGAGACGGGACGCTCATCTGTCTTACGGGAGAAGGAACAGAAGAAAAAAGAACAGAAGGAGTTAGACAATTAAAAGGTTATGATTCTCTCAATGTTAAGTTCATAGCATGATGTATATGCATATATAATTCGTAGCTTGCATGCTTAGAAAGTCTTGACATGTTGAGATGGACACATGTTTACATTCTTAAGATGATGCCTTGTTTTATGCAATTAGAGATTGCTTTCTATAGTATGTGCAGCATGTAGACATTCACAAGTCTTTTGCTCATTCTCTCTGCAATCCCATCCCATTCATGTTCATATCTACTCACTTCACACTCCATCCTCTCCTTTGTCATTGTGTCATTAAAATAGAAAGAAACATCATTTTTAACCCTGATGATCATCTCTGCTTCAAGCTATGCCATTGCCTTATTGCAAGAATATACTTTCCAAACAAAATTTGCACCACTTGTGTTATCATGCATGTGAAATGTGTATGTCACTCATAAGTTCAATCATTACTACCAAACATTGTTTCCGTCATCTTAGATGTATACATTGTCATAGAATTATGGAAAATGAAATATTCACAAGAACTATGGAAAATGTAGCGTGTAAAATATCCAAAGCTTATTGATGAAGTTTGGGGGAAAATGCCAAAAATAGAAATTTAAGGACTAATCTGCAAAATTTCAAAAAAAAAAGAAGAAGGGGAAATATAGGAGGTTGTGCGCCTGTTTATTAAAAAAACTCTTAGGAAAATAAAAAAGAGAGTTATTTGCAAAAGTTTGAGCGTAGATGTGAAAAAGAGAAATCTAGGGGGTTTAGATGCAAAATTGTGAGAATGTGTGAAAATATGAAAACTAGAGGGTTTAAGTGCAAAACCTATAAAAAAATATAGAAATGTAAAAGTTTGGGGTTTATTTGCAAATTTTGATAAAATGTGAAAAAATGTGAAAGTTAGAGGGCAAAGTTGCATAAATCCTTAAATTTATGAAAAGAAAAGAATTTGTGGGCTAATTTGCAAAATCGTCATGAGATGGGTATTTATGTAAAAAAAAAGAGAAAAAAAAATGATGAAGGATAAGTGAGAAAAGAGAAGAGAGGAAAAAGAGAAAAAAAATGAAGAGGGAAAAAATGGAAAAAATGAGAGATGAGTGAAATAAGAAAAGTAAAAAAAATGATGAAGGATGAGTGAAAAGGAAAAAAAGAAAAAAAATATGAAAAGTGAGTTTATTGGTGTGAGGGTGTTTTCTTAGTTTTTCTTCTCTTTTTGCAGGACTTCTTTTTGGAAAATTCCTCTAACTCCACCTTGAGTTCTTGACACACTCTTGGGGTAAGGAGAAAATTTTCATAAAATTCCTCTGACTCCACCTTGAGGTCTTGACATTCTTGGGGTAAGGAGAAAATTTCTATGAAATTTCTCTGACTCCACCTTGAGGTCTTGACACTTTTGGGGTAAGGAGAAAAATTTCCACGAAATTCCTCTAACTCCACCTTGAGGTCTTGACATACTCTTGGGTTAAGGAGAAAATTTCTATGAAATTTCTTTAACTCCACCTTGAGGTCTTGACATTCTTGGGGTAAAGAGAAATTCTTACAAAAAAAAATTTATAAAAAAAATCTCCCTTCTTAAAAAATAAAAAAATTCTTGAAGTGAAAGGGGAAAGTGAAAAAAATGAAGATTCCACAAAAAAGAAAATCTCTCTTCTTGAAAAATAAAAAAATTCTTGAAGTGGAAGGAAAAAGTGAAAAAATGAAAATTCCACAAAAAAAAATCTCTCTTCTTGAAAAATTAAAAAAATTCTTGAAGTGGAAGGGAAAAGTGAAAAAATAAAAATTCCACAAAAAAAAAAATCTCTCTTCTTGAAAAATAAAAAAATTCTTGAAGTGGAAGGGAAAAGTGAAAAAAATGAAAATTCCACAAAAAGAAAATCTCTCTTCTTGAAGTAAAAATTCTTGACGTGAAAGGGAGAATAAGATGAGAATTTTCACACAAAAAAAAAAATGAAAACTCCACAAACAAAAAGCTCTTTTCTTGAATTAAAAAAAATCTCTTCTTCAAATGAAAGGAAGAGTAAAAAAAAATGAAAATTCTACAAACAAAAAAAAAATCTTTTCTTGAAGTGAAAGGACGAATTGAAAAAAAATGAAAATTTCACAGAAAAAGAAAATCTCTTTTCAACACTCATAAAAAATGTTGACAGAGATTTTCTTGAAGCTCATTATGAGGTCTCTCTCGCCAAAATTGAAATGGAGAACTCAATTGATATCTTAGTTAACGGAAATCAAGCTCATGATTATAGCTTGAGATCCATTTTTAAAAAAAACCAAAATTGCCAAGTTAATGACTTAATCATGTTAAAGTCCATGGCTTGAAGATTTAAAGGTCAAGACTTGAAAGCATTAAAGAGTCAAGACCTGAATGACAAATGCAACTCTGGAGTTTAAGACACAAAGAAGTCAAAGACTGGAGGAGTTTCACAAGTCAAAACCTGAAGATTTTACAAGTACAAAGAGCCGAAGTCTTTAGTGATAAAAGAAATGAAGATGATCAAGTAGGCAACTCATCAATGCAGAGTGGCCGCAGCTTAAAAGTTATGTGATACGTTAAGATACAAGCACGCATGAAAAGAATTTGAAGAAGGTCACAGTCACCAAGCTAGAGGGTCTTCTGATATGCTTTAGCAAAGAAGTCAAGAGCATCAACCAAGTCAAAAAAAAAAAAAAATTGTAGAATATGACAAAAAAATAGCTCTCTTAATATTTTTGCATTCTCGCTCATGATTATGTATTCACATATTCTTTGAAATCAATAAAAAATCAATTTTATGTTCGCTTTTTTATTTCTCATTCACACATGTTTCTTAATCGGAGGTTCCCGTGACATTGTCTGGGGTAATTAATATTAGGGCTTGCCCCTAATAGAAGTTATGAACCTGCAATCATCTGAAATATAAAAATAATTAAAATTTGATTTGTGATCCATGCTTATCACCTGGTCAATCCAATTTAAAGGCCGGGTGGAAAGAAAGGAGCCCACAAATAGTTATCATCATATTAAAAGCATATCTAATTTATATTGTCTATTAATAACTTATGGGCATTACTAATCTTGATACTCCATAATAAAATATTATTATCCTATATTCATTATCATACTATATTGTTACTATTATTCATAATAATAATAATTATTAACAATTATTTCATAATTATTGTAATAATAATTATTTATTATGATTTACCTATTATATAATTGTAATTGGTAGCATTGACAAAAAAAAATTATAACATAATGATAATAATAATTATTATATAATATTGATAATAATTATAGTAAAAATAATAATAACAATTGTTATTGTTATTATTATTGTTACTGTTATTATATTATTATTGTTGTTGTTATAATAATAATAATAATAATAATAATAATAATAATAATAATAATAATTATTATTATTATTATTATTATTATTATTATTATTATTATAATTATTATTATCATTATTATTATTATTACAATATTATAATAATAATAATAATAATAATAATAATAATAAATATGTGCCTTTACAATAATAAAAATAACAATAATGATAATATTTATTGTTAATATTATTATTATCATTATTATTATTATTAATATTATTGTTATTATGTGATGATGTTAGCGGATAGAAAATTTTTTTGTCAATATTTAAATAATATTATTGTTATTATTATAATAATATTATTATAATAACAATAGTTATAATAATAATTATTATAATTATTATTGTGGGTACCCCATTTATTCGGGTTATAATAATAAAAAATACCTTACAAATCGATTGCAAATTTGTAACAAATTTGCAAACTATAACATGTCCCTTGCAAATTTGTTATAAATTTGTAACGTATTTGGTCTTAATAAGTTGAGTTCCATTAAAGTGACTGTCACTTCAAGAATAGGGTCATGGTAATTGTATGCCACGTAGTCCCTATAGTTTTATTGTTATAATAAAACTATAGGGACAAAACTATTATCTTATGTTGTATTGTTATAATATTTGTCCTAAACTATTTATACTATTATTGTTATTAAAAATAGTTTAAGAAGCTGTTTATAAATAATAATAATTGTTATTATTATATAACAATTATTATTTATATATAATAAATAATAATTTAATTATGTTATATGATAACTTCCAATATATTATCATCATCATAGTTAATATTATATAAGAGAAAGCTCATACTAACTCATATTTTCACATTATTCAATAATTCATTATGATAATTACTACTATTATTATCAATCATTAGAAAATAAAAACATCTACTATTTTTTTGAATATATAGTTAATGAAAAATATTATTAGGGGCTTGATTCAAAATTGAACTATTTTTTTTTGGAATGCCTCAAATTTTTTTAATCTAAACCCTAATCTTGAATGTTTGATAATCATCATCATTATCATCATCATCATTAACTATTATTATTATAATAATATTAAATTTATATCAATACTAATATTATTTTTTATTAAATTTTGATTAATAATAGTTAATGATGATGATAATGATTGGGTTGCCGTGCTTCGTATTTTCAGGTATCTTCGGGGCACTCAGTTTCATAGCCTCTTGTTTCCTTTTACGTCATTGTTAGAGCTACGTGCTTACTCTGATGCGGATTGGGCTAGTGATCCTACGGATCACAAGTTGACTACTTGATTATGTATTTTTCTTGGTGACTCACTTATTTCATGGAAGAGCAAGAAACAAGATGTCATCTCTCGATTTTCTACAGAAGCTAAGTATCGTGCCATGGCCTCGACTACCTATGAAATTGTTTGCCTACGTTGGTTGCTTGCTGATATAGGTATCTCTCTTTGTCACCCTACTCCGCTACATTGTGATAATCAGAGTGCTATTCAGATTGTAAGTAATTCAGTTTTTCATGAGCGCACCAAGTATATAGAGATTGATTGTCATATCAGTCACCATCACCTACATATTGGCACCATCACATTGCCATTTATTTCTTCTTTTCTCCAGATTGCTGATATTTATACAAAAGCACACTCAAGTTCGCGCTTCCGTTTCTTATCTGACAAACTCTCGATGGTTATCGCTGTCGCATCGTGAGTTTGAGGGGGGATATTAGCATAAATTAGCATATATTATTATTATGTTAGTATATAAGGATATATTAGCATATATTATTATTATGTTAGCATATAAGGATATATTAGCATATAAAAACCTTTTATATGTATTCTTTTTTTTTTTTTTTTTTGTAGAAATGCTAATATGAAATCCCTAGCCTTTGTTTCTCTATTTTTATGCCTCCGTCTCTCTATATTTTCAGACTGCACATTCTAGCAAATTTTACATCTTAATTTTTTCCTCTGATAAAACAAGCATGAGAAATTCCCACCTCCCTCCCTTGGTGTTGACACTACTTGTTTCACTGAAGGTAACCATTTGAGTAATAAAAAATAAAAGTTTTCTCTGACTATTTTCTGATATATACCTTGGTAGATATGCGGAATTTTGTGTGTCTATGCACATCCAAAAAGCAAACTTTACATATAAACTTTTATCAAAGATATAAATAAGCATGAGACAAACTAGTGATAAACTCAAAAGTTCTCTGACTATGGTATGATATATTCATTCAGCGGAACAGTGACTAAAAGTTAAAAATGTGTATTATGCATACTCTTGATATATGTAATAGTTGTGGGGTCAAGTGTTTGATCGTGTGGGGTTATTTTCATGCATGTTTTTTCTTCTATTTTTGGTTTGCCTGGCTATAAAGCATGGTTTAGTCCATGATGCCCTTGCCATTCATAAATTCATCAGCCCTCTATTTGAACTAATACCTGACCTTTTTGCCATATTTGTCTCAAGAAGACATCTATGTTCTGAGATGGACTATTTGGCCCTAGAATTATCATATTAAGTAATAAATATGGTTGCTTCATACATATCCAAGAAGGTAAATTGTATACTACTAGCATTACTAGCCAACAAGAGTATGGTCTCGCACCTTGCTTAAAAGGAGCAAACCCATCTGTGCATAATCCTAATATGATATTCCTCGCTTCACTAGAAAAAGACTCATGTGTAAGATTGAAGTGCTCCCATACCTCTCCATCGGTAGTATGATGTAACTCTCTTGGAGAACTTCGATTATGTGCGTGCCATGTCATATTCTTTGCAGTTTTCTTTAACATGAAAAACCTCTGAAGCCTAGGTATAAGGTTGAAAGTATCACAAAATCTTATAAGGAATTTTTGAGACCCTTCTTTCACTTGTATAACTTCATTTGTATCGAGGATGACCACATACAGAACAGTATTCCAACTCTTTAAATTCTCCATTAAACAACATGCAATTGTCACATACATCAATCTTGACATATCAAAGACCAAATGCCACCATCTTCTTCTTCATTTGATAATAATTCTCAGGCAAGTCGTTTTTCTCTGGTAGTGTACCCTTTATGATGACCATTAGATTATTGAAACAGTTTTCGCTAATGTTGAATTCATACTTGCAATTTAACAGTTTGGGACACTGCCGATAGTGTCAAATAATATTACATGTTAAAAATAATTATAATTATGAAATAACATATATGATAACCCTACTTATTAATAACACATTATAATTATTATCATATTAATAATAATGATTGTTTAAATATTAGTTTTCATGTTTATGGTATTTCTATATATATAATAATATAGAAATACCATAAACACACATTATGTTATTATAATATTGTTATTATAATATTATAATAGACACGAATAACATATTATTATCTTATTACTATTCATGTGGTAACCACAAAATTGTAATATAGTTGACAATATGGTTATTAATAAGTGGGGAATATTGTTAATAACTAATATATTTTGTTTACAAAATATCCTTTAATAGACACAAGATAATATTATAATAAACCTTAATATTATAATCCTAGTTCGGATATTATATGTTATTATAGGTAATAATACATTGTTAATAATATAGAATGTCAATAAGTTAATAATTATATAACAATGTGCCATCATAATTACAAAATATGAGTTAATATAATAATATAACAATATTTATGGTAATTATACAATAATGTATATATTATTAACATAGTAAGGATCAATAATAATAACAATAATAATAACAATTATTATTGTTATTATTATTGTTACTGTTATTATATTATTATTATTGTTGTTATAATAATAATAATTATTATTAAAATATTATTTTAATAATAATAAATACCTTCCTTAACAATAATAAAAATAACAATAATGATAATATTTATTGTTAATAATAATAATAATAATAATAATAATAATATTTGTTTATATAAACTTTGAATTAAAAAAAAAGAAGAAAAAAAAGAATCAAATAAAAAATAAAGGAGGGCCAAAATAAAAAAAAAACCACGAATTATGGCGTGGAAAACAAAAAAAATATGATAAATATAAATATTTTTTTTAAATTTGAATATAAAAAAAAGAGAGAATATATATATTTAAGGATAAATATATGGGTTTGAATTTCAAATATTTTAAATTAAAAAAAAGAATAGATAAATAAAAAATAAAAAAAAAGGATAAGAATTGAAAATTTTTTTTTGGATTTTTAAATTAAAAAAAAAATCCTGTATCATTGGAGTTGGTGATTTGTTAAAGAAAATCTCCTGTATCTTAGGGAGTTGAGGATTTTTGGTGGAACAAAAAAACAAACGCAACAGAAAAAAAGGAGATTGAAAAAAATCGGGCAGAGAGAATTTTTGAAAGAAAAAAATACAGAGAGAGCTTCTTGTGAGAGAGAAAAAAAAACATACAGAGGAGAAGAGAAGACGAAGAGAGAAGACGAAGAGGAAGACGACGAAGAAAGGGAGAAAATAGAGAAGTCAAAGAAGGCTGATTGGCTTGACAGGTGACGAGGGAAAAGTCCACAGAAAGCAATTGGGTTCAAATAGGTATCATTTTTTTTAATTAAAAATAAAAAAAAGCAATATAGTGATAATAATAATCTAGCATGACCATTGATGAGCATGCCATGATCATGGATTTATTCACACTTAAGCGGGCCCCACCTGCTCATGATTTCTTTTTAGAATCAAAAGCATGTGCATGATGATGATGCTCTTGATATTTTCTTTAAAAATTAAATGCATGCATGCACGTACATGCCCTAAAAGTCAGCATGGTTTTTCCATGCGTTTCTCTCTCTATCTTTTCCTCTCTTCGTTGGCCCGCCATACCATTTTCTCCTCTACTCGCTTTGCCGTCTTCACTTGCAACGCCATCTTCGTCGTCATGCTCCATGCCGGGTGGTTTGAGGATGGCTAGGAACGTCGACGAGGCGCTCAAGGTGTACCAGTATATCCTTGCAGCAGCTTTTTTTTTCTCCCTTGGTTGCCACTTATCGCCATCTCACCAAAAGCCTTATTGACTCCAATCGATTTGGTGAGACAGTGGATCTCCTCGGCGAGATGCTCAACCACGGATATGGTGCCAATTCCTTAGTGTACATCAACCCCATTGCCGGATTCATCGATCTTGGCAACATGGGCAAGGTCCTTGAGCTCTTTGATGAAGTTCAGGAACGATGCAAGGTTTACGATGGTGTTGTCCATGATACCTTCATGGAAACTCATTTCAAGCAAGGGAAGGACAAATTAAGAAGTTATGGATTCTCATCAATCCCTTCTTGAGCTCTAGTTTAAGATGAGTCCTATGACGTGCAATGTTCTTCTTGAGGTCCTTCGGAAGCATGAGAAGATCAAGGAGGCAGAGAAGCTGTTTGAGCAGATGCTAGATGCCCATACTTCCCCAAGCTTTACTAGTATCAATACTGACACCTACAACATCATGATGAATGAATTCTTCAAGAAAGGCAGGTTTCTGGAATCAATTGGAGTGTTCTACAGGACAGGCAAGAAAGTGTGCGCTATGGATGTTGGGCGCTACACTAATATAATTGGAGAGCTTTGGGAGAATGGCTTGGTGTCGGAGGCTGAGAAGCCGTTTGATGAAATATACGGGAAGATGGTGTTCCTAAGATTGATGAGATTGCTGAAGCCAGTTTGGCTCATGAAAGGAAGAAAAAAGTGTTCAGGATCGACCTGTGAAAATTTGGTGACCAAAAAGATACAGGCTGATGCAAAAGATAAGAGGAAAGCTTAAAGTTTTCTTGAGAGTATTTATCCTGACATTCTCATTAGACTACAAATACAACGTTAACACTGAAAAGACATAAAGCATACAAAAGTTATAATAATAACTTAAATTCCCAACAAAAAAAGGTTACATTTAATAAACCTAGTACTAAGGTTGATCCCTTTGAGTGCTTGTCAGTATAAAGTAGATCCTGTCTCCATGCTCCTATTGATCAGCTGAAAAGTCAGCATTTCAAGAGCTTGATCTTCGTTCCATTTCTCCACCGTTGGCAAGTCAACCAGCACTGGCATTTCTTCAAGCACCTTGCAACACCTTTCCTTGCTTGAAGATTATTCTTCAACACCTTGCATGCTTCTCAGATATTTGTGCTTGTTTACTTGCAAAGGGTTTGTTAAAATATCAACCTTCTGCTCTTCGTACTTACAGTGCTTTAAAACTATTGAACCATTCGCAACCAATCCTCTAATAAAATGAAAACGAATGTCGATATGCTTTGTCCTCCCATGACGTGCCGGGTTTTTGGCTATCTCCACAGCTGATCGGTTGTCACACCAGATCTCAATTGCCTCATTGTTCTTCATATCACAATCTTCTAATACCCTTTTTAGCCAAACTCCTTGACAGGTAGCAGCAGCAGCTGCAATGTATTCCGCTTTGGTTGTGGAAAGAGCCGTCACCTCCTGCCTCTTGGAAGACCATGAGACAGCACCTGAGGCAAGGTCGAAGACCATCCCGGTAGTGCTTCTTCTGTCGTCTAACGAACCTCCCTAGTCACTGTCACTGAAGCCTCTCAATTTCCAATTTTCAACTTCTGTATATTTTATCCCATAGCTGCTTGTCCCTGAAATGTATCTCAATAGGTGTTTGGCTGCCCCGAGATGCATCTTGGATGGTTTGCTAGCAAACCTTGACAGGAGATTCACAGTGAAAGCTATGTCGGGACAAGTATGTGTTAAGTATAGGAGTCGCCCAATGAGACTTCTATAGACCTTTGCATCTATTGTCCTAGATCCATCATCGAATTGTAATTTTTCACTGTGTTTCATAGGTGTGCATACAGGGTTACACTGATGCATCATAAACAGCTTCAATGTCTCCTCTGCGTACCTCTTCTGTGTAATAAAGGTCTCCCCTTGGGCTTGCTTCACTTCTAAACCTAGAAAATAATTCAACAGTCCCAAGTCTGTCGTCTCGAAGCTATCTTTCATCTCCTGCTTGAAAATTTCAATCATTCTCTGCGAGGAGCTTAAGTAGATAATGTCATCTACATAGATGCTCACTAGCAACAGATCACCATGTTCATCAATCCTTTTATACAAAGTGTATTCATTTAAGCTCCTGATGAAACCTTTGTTCAAGAGATAATTGCCAATCTTCAAATACCAAGCTCTTGGAGCTTGTTTGAGACCGTACAAGGCTTTCTTCAGCTTTAACACTTTGTACTCTTTACCTTCCTTCTCATAGCCAATCGGCTGTCCAACATACACTTCCTCATGTATATCTCCATTCAGAAAAGCTAATTTGATGTCAAATTGATAAATCGGCCACCTTCGTTGAGCTGCAACAGTGAGGAGAAGTCGCACGGTCTCCATCCTGGCAATCGGCGCATAAATTTCCTAAAAATCAACACCTGCCTACTGAGTGTATCCCTTCACCACTAAGCAAGCTTTGTGTTTTTGAACCTTGCCATCTGAGAAGAATTTCGTCTTGTATACCCACTTCAGTTGAATAACTTTCTTCTCGGTTAGAAGTTCCACCAATTCCCAAGTTTTATTCCTCTCTATTGCATTGAGTTCTTCCCTCATGGCACCTCTCCACACTTCATTCTTCACTGCATCTTCGTATGTGATTGGATCACTGACATTTAGAGCAAAAGTACAAGTCTCATAAATGTCCTTCAATAGCTTTGTCTTCCTCACAGGTGATTCTTCACTTGAACTGTCACTAAGACTCGCATCTACTCCACTATGATCTTCTTCTCTAATTGTATCACCATCATTGTTTTGCTTTGTGGGTGATGGAGTCAATCTTACATTCTCTTCATCAATTTGACAATGTGTGTCCAAAGGAGCTTCATCAAAGGATATCAATGGAGCTGTCCCGACATCCTGTTTAGTATTCCAATCCCATCTTGCACCTTCATTAAACATCACATCCCTACTAATAATAATTTTAGAGGTTACAAGATTATACAATCGATATGCTTTTGAATCCAAGCAATATCCAATGAACATGCACCTCTCCGATTTTGTGTCCAATTTTTGCAGTTTGATTGAGGGAATTAAAGTATAAGCAGCACAGCCAAAGACTTTAAGATGACTCACCTTAGGCTTGCAGCCATACCATGCTTCGTATGGTGTTTTGTTCTTCAATGCACTGGTTGGCGACAAATTGATGAGGTACACGACTATGTTTACAACTTCACCCAAGAAGCTATTCGACAGTCTCCTCTCCTTCATCAGTGCCCTTGCCATGTTCATAATTGTGCGATTCTTCCTCTCCGAGACGCCATTCTGCTGTGGAGAGTATGGGGCAGTAAGCTGCTTGATAATCCTGTGCCTCTTATAGAATGAGTTAAACTCATTGCTTGTGAATTCTCCTCCTATGTCAGTGCGCAACACTTTGATCTTCAAGTCTGATTGAGTCTCTACCATCTCCTTGAATGTCATGAATGTTTTCAATACCTCAGACTTCTGTTTCAGGTAATAGATCCAACACATTCTCGTGTGATCATCAATGAACAACAAGTAGTACTTGTTGCCGCCAAGTAAACAAGTTTGCATGGGTCCACAAATGTCTGCGTGGATTAACTGCAAGGGTGCGCGGGCATTCCCAGAGACCCTTGAATGAAATGGCCTTCTTACTTTCTTCTTCATGACACAGGTATCACAATGATACAACTTGCCAACATTTGGAAGGCCGAGCACCATTTCTCCACTCTTCATACTCCTCAAAGACTCAAAGTTTATATGACCCAGCCTTAGATGCCATAGTCTTGCATTTTCCTTCATATTCAAAGCCACATTAACCTGCCCAACTTAAGAGATATTAAGAGGAAACATATTATTTCTTGTGTTAACTATCCTTGCAATCCTTTCTTCTGTTTTATCACTCTCAATTATACATTCATTTCCAGTAAATATTATTGAATACCCTGTGTCCACAAGTTACCCAACGCCCAAGAGATTATGAGCTAGCCAGGGAACATATTGCACATCATGTAACAGCTTACGTTTTCCTTCATGAGTTGTAAGTGAGACGGTCCCTCTTCCTTGAACTATCATTTCCTTGTTGTCTCCCAACCTCACATTGTTTTTTTGTGTCTTATCCAGTCTTGTGAACATTTGCTTTACTCCAGTCATGTGATTGGAGCATCCACTGTCCACCAACCATACCGTTGAATTCCCTTTTTCTTCTTCAAGAGCAGCCATGAATAGATTGCTTGTCTCTTTCTCCTATGCCACCATTGTAGCTTCTTTCTCTAAATTTCTGTCTCTGTACCAGCAATCCATCTTCATGTGCCCGAACTTCTTGCACAAGTGACACTGCACATTGCCTTTATAGCTTCTTTGCATTCCCTGTTGTTGTTGTTGCCGATTCTCACTTGATCTTCCTCTTCCTCTTCCTCTGAATCTCCCGCGAGATGTGCTCCTTCCACTGCCTCTGTAGAACACTTTCTCTTTGTCTTTAGCTCCCAATACTTCACCCCTGACATTGAAAGCTCTATCTTCCTTTTCAGGTTGATCACCAGCTTGCCTCAACAGCCTGGCTTCATGAGCTAACAAAGAGCCACTCACATCATCCATTGTTAACTTCGTGAGGCCTTTGGATTCTTCAATGGCAGTTACCACATGGTTAAATTTGGGTCCCAAGCTCCTCAATAGCTTCCCAACAACCATTGCTTCAGAGATTGAATCTCCTAGGTTTTTCATGTGGTTTGAAACCTCTAGAACTCTTGTGATATAAATCTGAACTCCTTCTGAGTTCTTTATCTTGAGATTCTCAAAGTCTTGCCTCAAGGTTTGAAGCTTGACTGCCATTACCTTGGGGTTTCCCTGAACTACCGTCTTCAATGTAGACCATACCTCATTTGCAGTGTTGGCTGAAGCAATGCGGGCAAGTAGAGGTCTTGAAAGGGCTTGCTGTATGAAGAACAGTGCTTTGGCATCCTTCTTCTTGTTATCTCTCACTTTAGCTTCATCCTATTTCTCCGAATCCCCTTCTCAACAAGCTCCCAAAGCTCTTGAGACTTGAAGAGAGTTCTCATCATGAGACACCATAAATCATAGTCTTCTCCATCAAATATGGGTATTGCTAGTCCCGAAACGCTTCCTGGTGGATTGCTGCTGGATGCCATAGCTTCTTATGAGTACCAGCTCTGATACCACTGTTCAGGATCGACCTGTAAAAATTCGGTGACCAAAAAGATACAGGCTGATGCAAAAGATAAAAGGAAAGCTTAAAGTTTTCTTGAGAGTATTTATCCTGACATTCTCATTGGACTAGAAATACAACGTTAACAATAAAAAGACATAAAGCATACAAAAGTTATAATAATAACTTAGAGACCCAACAAAAAAAGGTTACATTTAATAAACCTAGTACTAAGGTTGATCCTTTTGAGTGCTTGTCAGTCTAAAGTAGATCCTGTCTCCATGCTCCTATTGATCAGCTGAAGAGTCAGCATTTCAAAAGCTTGGTCTTCGTTCCATTTCTCCACCGTTGACAAGTCAACCAGCACTGGCATTTCTGCAAGCACCTTGCAACAAAAAACAGACTGAGAAAGCAACAGTAAGGACAATGATCAAAGCTCAGGAGAAAGAAGAGAAGAAACTTAAGGAAAAGAAAAAAAAAAAAAAGCTAAGAAGAAGGCTGGTACAGCATCTGAACCTTCAACTGAGGAGATTGAACCTGAGACAAAGACTGAGGAGCTAGAAGAAGGTGGTGTAAATTTAAATATTCCAATTCCAACAAAGAGTAAAGAGTTCAAGGATAGAACTAGGCTACTGAGTGCTATGCTAGCTCTGGTGATTGCTGTGCTCGTGTATTATTACCAAAACATCTAGGTTGTCTCAACAATTAAGTTGGAGATGGAAGTATTGACCAGTTTTGCAGATGAGGAGAATCATGGCTAGCGAAGTAAAAAAATGAGAACAAAAGAAAAGAAAAAAATGAGGGATACAAAGAGAGAGAGATGAGGAAACAATTGAAGGATGATAAAAAAAGAGAGGATTTTTAAAAATGAGGAAAAAATGAAGGAGGAGTGAAAAAAAGAGAAGAAGGAAAAAATGAGAAAAAATGAAGGATGGAAAAAAAAATAAAAAATGAAGGGTGAGTAAAAAATGGAGAGGGAAAAATGAGGGAAAAATGAGAGATGGGGAAAAGGAGAAAAGGGAAAAAAGAGAGGAGAAAAAAAAATGAAAGGTGAGTGAAGAAATGAAGAGAAAAAAATGAGGAAAAATGAGAGATGGGGAAAAAAGGAGAAGAGGGAAAAAAAAGGAAAAAATGATGAAGGGGAGTGAAAAAAAATGAAGAGAAAAAAATGAAAAAATGAGGAGAAAAGAGAAAAAAATGATGAAGGATGAGCGAAAAAAAAAGAAGAAAAATATGAAAGGTGAGTTTATTGTTGTGAGGGTGTTTTCATAATTTCCTCTTTTTGCAGGACTTCTTCTTGGGAAAATTTATGAGAAGTTTCTCTGACTCCACCTTAAAGTCTTGACATTCTTGGGGTAAGGAGAAAATTTCTATGAAATTTCTCTGACTCCACCTTGAAGTCTTGACACTCTTGGGGTAAGGAGGAAATTTTTATGAAATTTCTCTGAGTCCACCTTGAGGTCTTGACATTCTTGCGGTAAGGAGAAAATTTCTATGAAATTTCTCTGACTCCACCTTGAAGTCTTGACAATCTTGGGGTAAGGAGGAAATTTTCATGAAATTTCTCTGACTCCACCTCGAGGTCTTGACATTTTTGGGGTAAGGAGAAATTCTCATGAAATCTCTCTAACTCCACCTTGAGATCTTGACGCTCTTGGGGTAAGGAGAAATTCTTATAAATTTTCTCTAACTCCACCTTGAGGTCTTGATACTCTTGGGCTAAGGAGAAATTCTCATGAAATCTCTCTAACTCCACCTTGAGGTCTTGACACTCTTGGGGTAAGGAGAAAATTTTCATAAAATTCCTCTGACTCCACCTTGAGGTCTTGATACTCTTGGGGTAAGGAAAAACTCTTATAAAAAAATTATGAAAAAAAAAAATCCCAATTCTTGAAGTAAAAAAATCTCTTCAACAACTGAAAGAAAAAAAAAATGAAAATTCATCAAACAAAAAAAAAATCTATTCTTGAAGTGAAAGGAAGAGTAAAAGAATTTCACAAAAAAAAAAAAAAAAAATCTCTCCTTCAAGTGAAATGAAAAGTGAAAAAATAAAAATTCCATAAGTAAAATAAAATCTCTCTTTTTGAAGTAAAAAAATTCTTGAAGTGAAAAGAAGAGTAAAAAAAAAATCTCTTCTTCATGTGAAAGGAAGAGTATAAAATGAAAAAATTTCACAAACAAAAAAATATCTTCTTGAAAGGAAAAGGAAAAAAAATGAAAAAATCACAAAAAAAAGAAAATCTCTCTTCTTGAAGTGAAAGGAAGAGTGAAAAAATTCAAAGTGAAAAAAATCTCTTCTTCAAGTGAGAGGAAGAGTAAAATATGAAAATTCCACAAACAAAAAAATCTTTCTTGAAGTGCAAAAAAATGAAATTTTCATCAAATGAAAATATCTCTTGTTCTCTTGTCAATACTCATAAAAAATGTTGAGAGAGATTTTTCCTGAAGTTCATTGTGAGGTCTCCTTCGTCAAAAATGTAATGGAGAACTCAATTGATATCCTAGCTAACGGAAATCAAGCTCATGATTACAGCTTGAGATCCATTTTTAAATAAATCAAAATTGTCAAGTTAACGACTTAATCATGTTAAAGTCCACGGCTTGAAGATTTAAAGGTAAAGACTTGAAAGTATTGAAGAGTCAAGACCTGAATAACAAATGCAACTCTGGAGTTTAAGACACAAAGAAGTCAAAGACCGGAGGAGTTTCACAAGTCAGAAAGTTGAAGATTTTACAAGCACAAGGGACAAATTCTTCAGCGAAAAAAGAAATAAAGATGACCAAGTAGGAAACTCATCAATGCAGAGTTGCCGCAGCTTAAAAGTTATGCAATGTGTCAAGATACAAGCACAGCTAAAAAAAATTGAAGAAGGCCATAGTCACCGATGCTAAAGGGTGTTCCGATATGCTTTAGCAAAGAAGTCAAGAGCACCATCCAAGTCAAAAAAAAAAAAAAAAAAAAAAAAGAAATTTGTAGAACATGACAAAAAAATAGCTCTCCTAATATTTTTTGCATTTCGCTCATGATTATGTACTCACATGCTCTTTGAAATCAATAAAAAAAAAATTAATTTTGTGTTTCCTCATTTGTAATTCTCATTCACACTTGTTTCTTAATCGGAGGTTCCCATGACATTGTCTGGGATAATTAATATTAGGGGCTTGCCCCTAATAGAAGTTATGAACCTGCAATAATCTGAAATATAAAAATAATTAAAATTTGATTTGTGATCCATGCTTTTTACCCGGTCAATCCTAACTAAAGGCCGGGTGGAAAGAAAGGAGCCCACAATATTATTATTATTATTATTATTATTATTATTATTATTATTATTATTATTATTATTATTATGTAATAACAATAACAATATTATTAATTTTAACGGTATTATTTATTATTACTTATTATGAATAACAATATTTATTATAATATTGTGGGTAATAAATAATTATTGAATAACAATATTTTTACTAATATAATAGTATTATGCATGTGATTGAATAACATAAATGTCTTGTAGAACCCCGGATATAATAGCACTTAATGAAATATATTACTTCCATCTTAGTTTATTATTATTAACACATGGTGATAATAATTATTATAATAATAATTATTATAATATAATTATTATCACCATGCTTAAAAAATATTTAAACAATTATGATAAAACTAGCCATATAAGAAGATACCTTATTATTAATAACTATGTTAGCCTATTAATAACCATATTGTCAACAATAATAATTATTATCACGTATAGACAAAAATATAGACAATAATGATGTTATTGTTAACATTGTTAATAATAAAGTGTTATATGGGTAGTTTATAACAACCATTATGGGTAAAATATTAGTTTTTATAACAGGTATCTCAATATAATTATATTATCATATTTCTTGGTTATAATAATCTAACCATATATATGTTATATTAATAATATATCTTGGTTATAATGGGTATTTTACATTACTATCATAGAATATAATTATACTATAACAATGTTTTAACATTAGGTAAAATTATATCATAACTAACAATTTTATTATTATGTAAACTATAATAGTTAATATTATATTAACCCATTTATTAACCCATTATTATAACTAACCACATAATAATGGTTAGTTATAATTGTTAATCCTATAATAATATTAGTTATTATTCAATAATATTTTAGGGTTTTATAAAATTAACAATTAGCATTAATTTCCATGGCATGCTATAAAAATATATATATATATATATAAAATATTAAATATTACTATTGATAAAACCCTGCTAGTAATTATAAAAAAAATTCATTATATCTTGATCTGTTATTATCATTAATATATATTATTAAAAGATGACGATAACATCAACACTTATTATGCTTGTTATTATTTGTAATAATAATTATTTAGTAGTTAATAATATTATTGTAATAATTTTATCTACAAATTGGTAGTTTCAATTATACCACATGAATAGTTATTATGAATAATTATTGTCAATTAATGCTAATAAAATAATATTAGCATTGGATAATAATTATTATAATAATAATATTTTATTATATTGTTATTATTAACAATATTAATGATAAAATAATAATATTATAATTGGCGAATAATAATATTATTATTAATAATACAATTTATCATAATAAATTGTTATTAATATTATCCTAGTGTTTACACAATAACAATAATAACAATAATAACATAATAATAATAATGGTAATTCTTCATAATATTAATGGGTTTATAGTGATTTTTTAAATACATTATTATAATGTATTTAAATAATTATTATTATACAAAATTATAATGTGAGGTCTTGTTTATTTAAGTTGAGGGATATAATGTATTAATTATTATAATAATATTATTATTCGTGTAACAATTAATATAATATTATTATATTCAAGTCCACATAATAAAAGGTTGGCACACCCCCACGTGAGAACCAAGACAATAAACTCTCTTTTAAGAAGCTGTTTCAATCATCTTCCGCATGACATCTTGTAATTAATAATAACATTAATTGCAACATGTATGAAATAATCTACGAATCAATAAAATAATATGAGATAAAGTTTGAAAATTACATAAACCACCTCTACTCTTGAATCAACACCTTTTCTCTCTTTATTTACATGAGTCTTGTAGAAGATATCAAACGTAGTAGGTGTCCTCTAAAATGGCTTACTCTAATAAATCAAAAACATTAAAAATTTACAAGTTTACTTGATAAGAAAGAAAAAACTTTAAAATTAAACCACGAAGTTTTTTGAATACTGAAAGGAAAAAACTCAAATAAATTTTAAAATATGTACCAAGTCTATAGCATGCTCAACAAATGACTTAGAGCCCCCAAGATGCCTACTAATTTCACTCCATTTTTCTCCTGCCACAGAACACTGATTAATTGAGGCTTGCTTGGACTTATGTTTGACCTCTTATTTGTTCTAATGCTCCAACCATTTGTTCCAAATTTCATCTTCAACCAAACAGGCTTCTTATTGTTCTACTCATAAGACTTGTGCCACCTACATAAATTCTGAACATATTGGCATTGGCAGACTTTTCCCTAAACTACTTTGATAGCATACCTTAATTTATGGCCAAAAATAATGTTTCTACAAAAATCAAAACAGTAAAAATTAAAAATTAGTTCATTCATAAAAAAACCTATAAGAACTACAAAAAAATTAATGCAACAAAAATAATATTACAATTAGTCAAATCTACTATATAAATTAAAAAATATAGTACCTTAAACTCTCTCCAATAAAAATCATTTGTTTCCTTCTTTGTATTGTCTCTCCTACATTCTCTTAGTAATAAATTTAGAAATGACATCACCATGTGGTACAAACATAAAAACACAAAGCATTGAATGTTAATAAAGATTTGTATAATTTTACAATACAAAAATGTGCATGTAAATTTTTTTATTTTTATTTTTTACTTTCTTGACATAGATTCTTTTACTTGTCAAACAACACATAAATGCAAACCCGGTGTGAAGAGCCACTATCACTTGTAGATATAGGAGCAAAAATAGTTAAACTGGATGTTGCTGTAGTATGTGCAATAGTAGCTAGAGTAGTACTTGTGGGAGGAGGCACAGAAGCTATAATAGGAGCAGTAGTAGTAGGGGAAACAGTGTTGTTTTGTACAATAGCTGATGAAGATGAAGTAGATGCTACTGTAGACTCAGCCTGAGATGTAGGTGTACAACTACTTCCCTAACAAATGGATGAACGATTTCTCTAAGCAATATCTATAAAAAATATGACCTCAACACAAACAATACAAATTCATAATATATAACTGTCAAGCATTTGCAACAAGAAAAAAAATAAAATCTTAAATAAATACATCCTACTTGTTGTCCTTGCAATGCGAAATAAAAAAAATTAGTTTACACATCACATTACATTGAGGTTGGCATTAACAATGGAGGAAGTTATTATTATAATAATAACTTCTCAAACTATTTATAAATAATAATATCCTTTTCTGAATATCTCTTATTTTTTTATTAAAACCATAATGATAATATATATTATTTACAATACTATGTTAATAATAATAACAGTAATCATTTAATCCCACTAGGATATTATTATTAACAATAAGAGGAGATATATCCTCATTAGACATAGCACAGTCAAACAATTGTTGAAAAACAGAGTAATCTACTTGGAATATGTGAGATCCAAGAAGAATTTGGCAAATCCTCTCACTAAAGGATTGACAAGGAAAGTTGTTCTTGATTTGTCGAGGAGGATGGAGCTTAAGCCCATGGATTGAGGCAGCATGGTGAGCCAAGTCCTCTCTGTGCACTACCTTCACATTTCCTATCCATATGACATGCAGTAGTACTTGATGAATCTAAAGGATAGGTTTTGGGGGTTATAGTAAATGGACTTGATGTATTCACTTCTTGATAAATACCATTTTTTATGGAGGTTGAGCCAAGTTGGCTCTTAATGATTTCATAGCTCTCTAATTGGGTGGTTTATAGTGATATAGACTTGATGAAACTACCTACTTGAGCATGAAGGTGGGGTCATCTTCTATAAAAGTCTGGGTTGTTTTTCTAGAGCATTCATGAGAACCTATGGTGTGCGTTGATGAGTGCATTTCATTCGGATGTTTTATATACCTTGTTTATGTATTTAGCTTGTCTTTTAGCATTTATTTGTTGCGTTTCAATGCTACTTTTGTTATTTGTGCTTAAATGTGCAGGTGAACATGTTCTGGTGTAGAAGAACAAGATTTGACACAAATTTGGTGTGAAAGAGCTCAAATGAACTTCATCGAGAGAAGCACAACCTCAACACGCTCGTGCTTTCTACCCGTGCAGATTTCAGGAGTTTTCAGAAGAAGAGAAGTATGACATTGTAGTAGAAGAATGATAGCAAAAGCACGGTTTTAGAGCCTAGAGTATGGTCATGCTTATGGAAGTACAACCCAAGCAAGGGGCATGGTTTTGGGCCGTTCATATTGCAGATTTTCTTATTTTTGTGTCAATACAAATCTCCAAACTTTCCCATAAAGTGCATGGGCATGCTTATGCTTAAGCACGTCCGTGCTTACATTGGAAAACACCTTTTTAAGCCCAAAGTTAGGATTTTGAGGGGGATACTTGGCCAGATCTTCTGGGAATGGCGGCTGGTCTTCTTCCTCTTCACTCATCTTGGACTGGAGGCGAATCTGAGGTGCTAGGGCATGGAGTGGAGCAGAACTTAGTCACAGGAACCTCCTCAGAGCATGATTGGAGAGATTTGAGAAGCAAAAAGGAGTCCATGAATTCTTACTTGTTTGTTTTCTTATCTTTTCCATGTTGAGTGTACCCACAAGGGGCTAACCGTTCTCCAATGCCCCGAATCTATGAACCTTGAGATTATGTGTATTTGGCTTACTCTTTTGCATTGACTATAGAATCTTATTGTTTGTTCCTATGTTAAACCTTCTGTTTCTTAAGTTGATATGCATGATTTGACCGTTGTATGTGTTGAAAAATAGTAACAATTATTATTAACAATAAAACACTAGGATATTATTATTGCACAGGTAATGTTTAACATCTTTATTGTTAATAATTACATTAACTAATAATATTTGTCACCATTTGATTATTATCATCAATGATAATAATAACAATTATTATCCGCTTGTGTATAATAAATCTATCTTGGCCTTGTCATTATTATATTATTATTGTTGTTGTTATAATAATAATAATAATAATATTATTATTATTATTATTATTATTATTATTATTATAACAACAACAATAATAATAGTAAAAATAGTAAAAATAATAATAACAATAATAATTTTCTTAGGAGTTGCTACAGTAATTCAGATATGGAAGCATTAATAATAACAATAATAAGTGTTGGTGTGATCGCCATCCTTTAATAATATATTAATTATAATAACAGAGCAAGATATAATGAATTATTATTATTATTGTTATTATAATAATTTTGTATATTAATTGTTACGCGAATAATAATATTGTTATTTTTATAATAACAATAATATTATTAATAATATTGAGGACTTTTAATAGTAATAATTATTATTATTTTTAGCTGATTTTTTATTATTATAACAAGAATAAGTGGGGTACCCCACAATAATAATTATTGTTGTAGTAGGTGCAATAGTAGCTAGAGTAGTACTTGTGGGAGGAGGCACAGAAACTATAATAGGAATAACAGTAAATAGCATAAACATAGGAGTAGCAGTAGTAAGGGAAACAGTGTTGTTTTGTACAATAGCTGATGAAGATGAAGTAGATGCTACTATAGACTCAGCCTGAGATGTAGGCATACAACTACTTCCCCAACGAATGGATGAACGATTTCTCTAAGCAATATCTATAAAAAATATGACCTCAAAACAAACAATACAAATCCATAATATATAACTGTCAAGCATTTGCAACAAGAAAAAAATAAAATCTTAAATAAATACATCCTACTTGTTGTCCTTGAAATGCGAAATAAAAAAAAAAATTAGTTTACACATCACATTATATTTTGCTATTCATCTTCATCATAAAAGACATCTACTTCATCTTCATCATCTTCTTCGCTCTATTCTCCTTCTTGACATACCTCTTCTTCAATATCAATACCATCAATTTCAGTGAATGCACTGTCAAAAGAATGTAGAGATACTTTTTCCTCATGATTTTTAATTTCATGTACTTGTACTTCATTTTCCTGACAAGCATTACAAATTGATGATACATGTGATCCAGCTACCTCCATAATAGATCTAGCCTTAATTGCACAAATCACCAACCAGTCATTACAAGATCTCCTTAATGAAGGATATGGTAAATAAAAAAACTTGTGCAACTTGAGATGCAAGAAGAAATGACACGTATTTTTTAAATGCTTTATTCTTATGAACATCAATGAGCTTATATTGTGGGTGAATCATGGTACTAATTCATACTGTTGGATCAAACTATTTGCATTTAAATAATATGACCTCTTTAATTGGCCATCCTTCTTACTCCAATTTCACCACTTTAACTAAATTCCCAAAATATTTGAGTTCACTAGCACATAAATTGGATCTCTTAATGCATGCTCCACTATTCATTGTCCTCTTATAAGATCCATGGGTTTTGTATGGAATTCGTAGCTATTTACATAATAACCATTGTATGTTTAACCTTATGAATTTGTTGGGTCGCGAGATATTTTAACCATTCATTCATGATCCTTGTACTAGGATGATGTGCCTGTGTATCATATAAAAACATAAACATGGCAAGTTATTAATAGACAATATAAATTTGATATGCTTTTAATGTGATTAGTTTAGTACACTCACATAATTATTAAACCACAAATCAAATTCTATTTCCAATAGATGGTAAATTTCATCATCTTTAATATTAGGTTGATTTTCCCTTATCCATTCTTCATACAGTCTGTATTGAAGAAAAGAAACTAGATTAAATATGTGAATTATTAGGATTAGTTGTAAATGAAGCAGTACAACATATTATTATTACTTGATGTGTGGTTGAACTTCATCACATTTTAATAAAACATATATCTGAGCAGCATGGTATTCCTTTTCAACTAAACGTCATGTTTTTTTGTTACCCAAATGGCTACCAAATGGTTTAAAAATTGAAAGCATTTTTGGATATACCTGCATATCAAAGTTAATATTGTCATCATTCCTTCCCACTTTTCGATGTCTTGTATGAATATGTCGCTCGAGGTAATGTGCACAAAATGATGATATTTCTTCTACGAGGTATGCATTACAAATTGATCCTTCATCATGAGCTTTATTTTTCACATTGTTATTCAATCTATGCAGGTATTGTATTTTATCATGCTTAATATTATATATGACCATACTAAAATGCTTTTAAATTTAATAGGAATTCCCAAAAAAAAAAATCATATTTATACCTTTCAAAGAGATACATCCATTTATATTATACCGGTCAAAAAATTCGTGCTTCATATGCTAAGTGAGCTGGGAGATGTTTCATGCAATCAAAGAAGATTGGAGGAAATATTCTCTTAAGCTTACACAAAATAATTGGGATTTCCCATTCCAATCTTTGTGAATCCTCATCTTAAATGACTCTAGCATTGAAATATTTTTTTTTTAAAAGCTCAACTCTATCAATGCTTGCCATACATTTGGTGGAAGTAGCTCTCGAAATAAAATGGGTATCAATCACTGCATGAAAACATGACAATCATGGCTTTTTTCATGGCAAACAATATTAGTTTACAATGGTCCACATTTCTACCGATAATTGAGATATACCCATCTGGAAATTTAAGCTCCCTCAACCAATTGCATAATTCTTATTTTTTTTGTTTCCTATTGAGAATGTAACATGCCTTAGGAAACCTCTTTGTTTTCACATCCATATATAACTCAAGCCTACTGCGAAATTTCTTCAAATCTTTTCTAGATTTTGCATTGTCTTTTGACTTGCCAGACACATTCATCACTGCGTTAAAAATATTATCAAAGAAGTTCTTCTTAATGTGCATTACATCCAAATTGTGTCTAATGTGGGTTGCCTTCCAATAAGGCAAATCGCAAACTATGCTTCTGTTCTTCCACCCACATTTGTTATAATGCTTTCTAATAGCAGAATTATTTTGACTCCATTTATTTTTGTGACCTTTTGAAGCTCACAGCTCTCAATTTGTTCAAGTATTTCAAGTCAAGTTTCACTTGAACTGTAGATTTCTTTACTAATTTTTTTCTTCAATAACAACTTCTTATTCCTTCTGTAAGAATGATTTGGAAGTAAAAACTTACAATGATTATCAAACCATGATGTCTTTGCACCTTTTGTCAAAGTGAAAGCATCTAAATCTTCCATGCAATATGGGCATGCTAGTTTTCCCGTTGTAGTCTAGCCAAACAACATTGACTACGATGGGAAACCACTAATTTTTCACATCAATGAAGCTTTCATCCTAAAATTTTGTTTGCTTGTGACACCTTATTTTATGGCCAAAAATAATGTTTCTATAAAAATCAAAACAGTAAAAATTAAAAATTAGTTCATTCATAAAAAACATAAGAATATTGTATAGCTACTATATAAATGATTATTGTAGTTATAACTATCATTAACTATAATAATAACAAAAAATATATTTTGTTATAATTTATTATAATAACAATATCCCACATGTATAACTAATAAATGTTATTCAATATTTACTTATTAACTACCTCAATTATCGACATTCTAAAAAGAAAACATAGGTTAGGATTTTGATTCAAAATTGATAAATAAAGGACATTTCTAAACCAAAAGTTAGGATTAGGGTTTTTATTCAAAAAATAGTAGCTATTTTGAAAAGAAAACACATGATTAGATTTTTGATTCAAATATATTAGGGGTTCCAAAAACAAAAAACAAAACATAGGATTAGGGTTTTAATTGAAAAAATTGAGACATTACGGAAAGAAAATATACAATTATAGTTTTTGATTCTAAAAAAGTAGACATTCCCAAAACAAAACATAGGATTATAGTTTTGATTCAGAAATAGCAAATCTTCCCAAAAGAAAACATATGATTAGGGCTTTAATTAAAAAATGTTAGCAATTCTGAAAAGAAAAAAAATAGGATTAGGGTCTTGATTGAAAATATGAGACATTACTAAAAGAAAATATTGGATTATTGTTTTGATTAAAAAAATAGCATATATTAAAAAAAAAACATAAGATTAGAGTTATGATTAAAAGATAGGAGGCATTTCACAAAAAAAAAAATCTAAAGATTACACTATTTATTAAAAAGATATGAGACATTCCTAAAGAAAAACATAGGATTAGGGGTTTGATTCAAAACTGAAATTTTTTTTTTTGGAATGCCTCAAATTTTTTTAATCTAAACCCTAATCTTGAATGTTTAGAAAATAAAAACATCTATTATTTTTTTTAATATGAATAGTTAATGAAAAATATTATTAGGGGTTTGATTCAAAACTAAAAAATATCGTAGAATTAGGGGTTTGATTCAAATCTGAACTATTTTTTTCGGAATGCCTCACGGACAAATATTAATTATGATGAATAAAAAAATTGATGACAATAATAATGTTTACTAATTATTAAATAAATATGAAAACTGAACTATTTTTTATAATAACAATAATATTATTAATAATATTGAGGACTTTTAATAGTAATAATTATTATTAGTTTTAGCTGATTTTTTATTATTATAACCCGAATAAGTGGGGTACCCACAATAATAATTATAATAATAATTATTATAATTATTTTTATTATAATAATATTATTATAATAATAACAATAATATTATTTTTTAATCATCATCATCAGACAATGGATGTATCAAAGGAGAACAAGAGGATTAATTAATCGAACATTTATAGCTGGGGTAAATTCATTTGTGGAGTTTGCTAAGGCTCACCTTAATTGTCTTGATCGCCATTTGATGAGAAGTCCATGCAAATCGAAGAAATGTCAAAATCAAAATTTTTTAGATGAGAATACTGTTATGGCACATATTGCTAAGTATGGATTTGTGGAAAATTATGAAACTTGGATCCATCATAGTGAAAGTGATGGTGGTGTTATATTTAGAGGACGTGGTGGGAGAGATGTTTAAGTATTATGTTGGGGATGAGAATATGTCTGCATTTTGGACAATGATTCATGATGTTGCAGGGCCTTTATTTCAACCACATCATATTCAAGACAACCTGACCCCAGTAGTTCAACATATTTATGATATGTTAAGCGAAGAACAACAAGAGTTATGTGCATATAATGCTACTACTAAGCATATGAGATGTCATTTTGAGCATGAAATGGAAAACGATGGTGTAATGGGCATTACTCAGATTCTCCTACATGGAAACACTTTTATAATAGGCACACGTCATTTGGATAAAATTGTAGGGATGTCAGATTGGGTTTATGCACAAATGGGTTCCAACCATTCAGCCAATCTGGTCAACAATTCTCATCATGGCCATTGATAGTCACACCATACAATTTACCACCTTGGATGTGCATGAAAGATAAGTTTCTACAACCTTTGATAGCGAAGCTGAAAGATTTGTGGAAGATTGGACTGGAGACTTATGTACCCGCCAGATACTTGATAAAGAATAATTCTTATGATATCAATAATATTATTATTTATAACAACATATTTATATCAAAACATGCAAGCAAACCTGACATGCACTCATCATCCACTTATTATGCTTGTTATTAATTATATTATTAATAATTGTAATTAAGAGAAAACATAGGATAATGATAATATTATTATAAAAATAACTAGTTATTATTGTAATAATAATTGTATAGCTCATCATTATAATAGACTATAAAATGTAATATTATATTGTTAGTAATAAACATTATTACCTCAATACTATTCATGTGGTATAATTTTTTATAATATTATTATCAATAATTGTAATAATAATTTAAAAAATTATTATCAATGTTATTTTTTTTATTATTATAAATAATGATAAACCTAGCAACATTACCCCATCCAGAGAAGAATAATAAGTTAATGTAATAATAATAATAATAATAATAATAATAATAATAATAATAATAATAATAATAATAAATTAATTATTATTATTATTATTTCCTTGAATAATAATTTTATATGAAATATAAAATTGTTATTATTAAATAATAATAACAATTATTATCCGTTGGATAATAATTATTATTATCAAAATTTAAAAAATATGTGGTATTTTGTTATTAAAGGTTGGCATTAACAATAGATAATAATTGTTTAAATTATTATTAATAATTTAACATAATTTAAAAGAATGTTTATAATAATGTTTATTTAATAATAAATATTGTCACCTGTCTCCCACATTTATAATTGAATAACATAAATGTATTATTTAAATTACTAGTATAATAGTATTATATAATATAGATAATAATTATTATATAATTGTTCACTGGAGGATACAAGATTTAGGACACAAGCCTGCACTTCATACTAGAGACCCGTTATCACCAAGCATTCATCTAGTGCGACTTGAATGGTTGGAACCCATTTAATAATTGTTAATATTATTAATAATAATTATAATAACAATATAATAATTATTATAATATATGTTATTTTCACACTGTTGCCCCGCAATAGCAAGTAAGAGTTTTAACATTTTCGTTTGATCCTACAACATTGTCTAATGCATAGCGGTTATCGTATGTGAACTCCTGCAAGGCAGGTAAATATTGTATCTGCAGCAAAACCACCACGTTCACAATTTTGAAGTCATGATGCGAGCTCAAAGCACACTGAATGAAGAGATTAAACAACAATTATAATAATTTATAACAATGATTTTGTAATATTATATAACACATGATAATTTTTTTATCCATTGATAGATTTATTATACACAAGAGGATAATAATTATTATTATTATTTGTAATAACAATATTGTTATTATAATATTGTTATTTTTATGCAATAACAATAATATTAATATAATAATATTGTTATTATATTAAACTATAATATTTCTTTGTATTGTTATAATTAACTCATGTTGATGATGATGATAACTATGTTATAATAACAATAATATGATGATTAAGTATTAATAGTTATTATGATATTGATAATAAATAATTATTATGCACAACAATATAATAATTATTAACGAATAATTATAATAATTGTTAATATTATTATTAATAATTATAATAACAATATAATACTATATTATCAATAGTATGATAATATATGTGATAATACCCATCAATATTGTTATTGTGTAAACACTAGGATATTATCAATAACAATTTATTATGATAAATTGTATTATTATTAATAATATTATTATTCGGCAATTATAATATTATTATTTTATCATTAATATTGTTAATAATAACAATATAATAAAATATTATTATTAAAATAATTATTATCCAATGCTAATACTATTTTATAAGCATTAATTGACAATAATTATTAGTAATAACTATTCATGTGGTATAATTGAAACTACCAATTTGTAAACAAAATTATTACAATAATATTATTAACTACTAAATAATTATTATTACAAATAATAACAAGCATAATAATTGCTGGTGTTATCGCTATCCTTTAATAATATATTAATGATAATAACAGATCAAGATATAATGAATTATTATTGTGATTTCTATATTATTATATAGAAATAATACATATTATTGATATTAGTAACTCTTATTAATATACACGATAATATAATTGTTTAAATTATTATTAATAATTATAGTAATGATAACTATAATAATATTATAATAATAATTATTATTATTATTATTATAATTATATTAATAAATGTGCGAACATTTATGGTGATAATAATTATTTATCACCATGTGTGTGATAAATTATGATTAAAGGAGAGTTACTAGCTCAAATATGAATTACACTAACATTATTAATAATAACGTTGCAATAGGCTGATTATTATTGTTATTTTGATGAAATAATTATTAACAATATAATAATTGTTATAATAATCATGAATATTATCATTAGTTTTATATATATTTAAATATAATAGGTAAATAATATATTATAATTCAATCTTAGTGCACAGGCACTAAGATTATTAATAATAATTATTCAGGTTATAAGGACATTATTTTATTAGACATATCTAAAAAATAACAAAAAAAAAAAAAAACAATATTCATTTTGTACGAAACTTATCCATGTAAACAAATAATTATAATAACACATGTCATCTAAAATAATGTTTTTCACTATAACAAGAAACCATGAATATATAATCCTTAGAAACCAAAAACCTAAAATTTTTTTCAACTAAGGAGGACAAAGAAATCCAACTATTGATTTTTTGAGTATTGTATTTATTGGGTTATAATTACCACCATTATAATATTAAGGGAAAGAAGCTAACCAGGATAATCTCATGCACTAGCACGTAGTAAATATGCCATTATCTCTCACACTGTGAATTTAATAAAAATATCAAACAATGGATAGAATTATTATTCTTTCAAGCTACGAAATATCATTGGATTGTAAGACTAGTGGATGGAGAATCAGATATGTTAAATTACCACATTATACTCCTATTTCTAGACTTGTTGGTGTGTGCCAACATCCAATGTGCTCAATTGATTCTATAACTTGGAGGGGCACAAAGGCAGTCACACCCATGAAGTCTAACACGTGTAACATTAAGGAGCTTCATTAATACGGAGAAAGGATGAAACGACATGATACTTCTATTGGTTGTGCGCCCAACACAGCAACCTCAATGAAGAAAATAAAGTCGGCTGGGTATTGTTATTATTACAATAGTGTTTTTATAATTATTATACACAACAAATATTTGATAATGTCACATGCTATCAAAGTTAAATAATCATGAAATGTTATATTTATAATAACAACATTACCCCCTGTGAAAGCATTAATAATAACTATGGAAAAAAGGGGTCCTTATACATGTCATCTTCTATGTTTGTCATGGGAGATAACAACCTATGTTTTGGAAATAGTTATTTATGAATTTCTTTATTTTGTTGGTTTTTCTCATTTACAATTTGTTACAGCTGTTCCTAATCCAATCTTCACTTTTCTTGTAGGTTGGGTCTTGTTGCCATTCTTAAGGTAAATATGCTTGCATTAACATTCTTTTGTAGCTTTTATTAATGTTCTATTTGGTTGAGGATATCAAAACTTGCATTAACATTAATTGTTTTCTCCGGTATTTGAACTATAATTTTAGACTAGTTATGATCATACGGATATTATCTTTGTTTATTACGAAGTTCTTACTAATTTATGAACTCTATTGAAATAGAGAAAGTTATGTTGTTATTTTTGTTCAAGTTAGTGGTTACTGGTCAAATGCTTTGTAAGTCAACAAAAAGTCAAACAAGGGAATTAGTCATAATGTTACTTACTTTGCATGCAATCTCTCTAGCAATGACAAACATCAACAGATATTTTTAGAAATTATGAGGAATAGAAGCATTGATTTTCAATAAAAGAGGTTGTTGACCTATATTTTCTTTTAAGAATGACATAGCCTTAGTATGAGGAGGGGAGGTAATTGAAAGAGAATTGTTGTTGTTGTTGTTGTTGTTGTTGTTGTTGTCATCACATTATCCTATCTATTCCATAACCGCTACACTAGATCAAAATTAATAGTTAGCTAGCATGAAAAAAGGTTGTGTGGTTGTATGGATACATGGTTGGGTTTATGAGCTTTCCCTTGAAAAAACAAAGCAAGCATTCTACATGGTTTCAACCAAAAAAGCAATGCCTGTTAGATCAAGCAAAACAAAAAAAAGTAATAACTTTGAGGAAGCATGAAATTGAAATAGGAGCATATTGTGGTAATTTAACATATCTGATTCTCCATCCACTAGTCTTACAATCCAATGATAGTTCGTAGCTTGAAAGAATAATAATTCTATCCATTGTTTGATATTTTTATTAAATTCACAGTGTGAGAGATAATGGCATATTTACTACGTGCTAGTGCATGAGATTATCCTGGTTAACTTCTTTCCCTTAATATTATAATGGTGGTAATTATAACCCAATAAATGCAATACTAAAAAAATCAATAGTTGGTTTTCTTTTTCCTGATTAATTGAAAAAAATTTTAAGTTTTTCGTTTCTAAGGATTATATATTCATGCTTTCTTACTTGTTATAGTGAAGAACATTATTTTAGATGACATGTGTTATTATAATTATTTGTTTAGATGGATAAGTTTCGTACAAAAAGAATATTGTTTTATTTGTTATTTTTTAGATATGCCTAATAAAATAATGTTCTTAACCCGAATAATTATTATTAATAATCCTAGTGCCTGCGCACTATGATTGAATTATAATTTATTATTTACCTATTATATTTAAAGATATATATATATATATATATATATATATATATATATATATATATATATATATATATATATATATATATATATATATATATATATAAACAATAGGTTGGTTATTATTATAACTAATGATTTATTATAATAATTATTATAAATAATTACTATTAAAGAAATATGAGTCTTAATATCTTATCATATATATTTATCACCCACAAAATTCTATATCATTAACAATAATAGTAATATATATTATTTCAACCACTGCGAAAGCATTTGCCGTGGATGTTCATAAGACCTGTGTCACCTATGTTTTGGGTGGCACAGGTCTTATGAATTAATATCATAATAACGAATTAATATTATTATTGAGATAAAAGATATAATTATATCTTTTCTCTCAATAATTATTGTTTATATAATTATTAGCATATTCGTAATTACTATTTTATCAAGAATTATCATTATTATTATGATGTTACTATTGTTATTGTGTAAACAGTAGGATATTATTAATAACAATTTATTATGATAAAACGTATTATTAATAATAATATTAAAAATATTATTATTATTCGCCAATTATAATATTATTGTTTTATCATTAATATTGTTAATAATAACAATATAATAAAAATAATATTGTTAAATAATAATAATTATTACTATTAAAGTCCTCAATATTATTAATAATATTATTGTTATTATAAAAATAACAATATTATTATTCGCATAACAATTAATATACAAAATTATTATAATAACAATAGGAATAATATTATTGATGGGTATTATCACATATATTATCATACTATTGATAATATAGTATTATATTGTTATTATAATTATTATTAATAATATTAACAATTATTATAATTATTAGTTAATAATTATTATATTGTTGTGTATAATGATTATTTATGATCAATATCATAATAACTATTAATAATTAATCATCATATTATTGATATTATAACATAGTTATCATCATTATTAACACGAGTTATTTATAACAACACAAAGAAATACTATAGTTTAATATAATAACAATATTGTTATTACAAATAATAATAATTATTATTATCCGCTTGTGTTTAATAAATCTATCAATGGTTAAAATAATTATTATCATGATAGATTATAAATAAGTGGGGATAATTATTATCCCCACTTATTTATCATTAAATAATAATAACAAATTATTTTTATTAATAATACCAGCACTATATAAATAATTATTATGTATTAATAATTATTATAATATATAATAATTATTAATTATTGTTATGACATATTGTTATTATCAAGGATATTAATAACTAATAATAATCATTAGTTATAATAATATTTTTATTATAATAATAATTATTATTATAACAATAATAATGACTTATAATAATAATAATAATAATTCACTTATTCGGGTTATAATAATAAAAAATCAGCTAAAAATAATAATAATTATTACTATTACAAGTCCTCAATATTATTAATAATATTATTGTTATTATAAAAATAACAATATTATTATTCACGTAACAATTAATAATATATATTGATCTGTTATTATTGTTATTACAAGTCCTCAATATTATTAATAATATTATTTTTCACGTAACAATAATAATAATAATAATTCATTATATTTTGATCTGTTATTATCATTAATATATATTATTAAAGGATAGCGATAACACCAGCACTTATTATGCTTGTTATTATAATATAGTAATAACAATGTAGGGCACAAGGTTTGTATAAAAAAATGTAGTGAAAAACTTGGTTGGTATTATTATACTATCATTATAACTAGCAATTATAAGGTTATTATTATTATAATAATAACAATATTATCATTAACTAATTGGTATTGTAATGATGTCAGTAATGATAACTCATTTTATCTTTATACTAACATACATGAAACTCCTTGTGGATGGACAATAATTATTATAACAAAATTCTATATTATTAACAATAATTCATCATCATTAACTATTATATTAATAATTATAAAAATTAATTATAACAATATAAGTCATTAATTATTGTTATAAGCTATAAACAACCATAATATTTATAATTATTAATAACTCATATTATGGTTGTTTTTATAACAACCATAATATGAGTTATTAATAATTATTTCAACCATAAATAATTATATAATACTCGTGCTGATGATAACATACATAATAATTATTAATTATTGTTATGACATATTGTTATTATCAAGGATATTAATAACTAATAATAATCATTAGTTATAATAATATTTTTATTATAATAATAATTATTATTATTATAACAATAATAATGACTTATAATAATAAAAATAAAAATAAAAAAAAAAAAATAATAATAATAATAATAATAATAATAATATTATTATTATTATTATTATTATTATTATTATTATTATTGTTATTAATATTAATATCAATATACTACAAAATACCACATATTATTGATATTAATAACTCATATTAATAATTATTATTGCTACGAATCATAATTATAATTATTGTTGTTGTTATAATAATAATAATAATAATAATAATAATAATAATAATAATAATAATAATAATAATAATAATTATTATTATTATTATTATTATTATTATTATTATTATTATTATTATTATTATTATTATTATTATTATTATTACAATATTATTATTATTGCAAATAATAATATTAATAACAATAATTATGATAATAATGACAAGGCCAAGATAGATTTATTATACACAAGCGGATAATAATAATTATTATTATGATCATTGATATTAATAATAATTATTAAATAATCCTAGTGTTACCCATCATAATTAATAATAATAATATTATTATTAATAGCCCATTAGGATTTAATAATTATATAACATAATTATATAATTCTTATATAATGAATTAATATATTAACAATATATTATTAATATATTGTGAGAAAATAATTAACTATAATAACAATATCCATTATATAATAATTATTAAAAACTGTTATGATATTATTTTATAATATCATAACTGTTTTTAATTTGAATGATAACTATAATAATATTATTATTATCTTTATAATAATAATTATTATTATTATAATAGCTTAAGAGTTGGGGGTGACAAAATATTAATTATTTACAACAATAATAGTATTATATTATTAATAATATAATACTTAAATGTGGGGAACTTATTGATCATTATTATTGTTGTTATAATAATAATAATTATTATTATTATAAAATAGGCTGATATTAATATATAATAAAGATATATTAATAATGTTAATGTAATTCATAACAATAATTATTATAATTGTTATTATAATAATATAATAACAATTATAATAGTCATAACAATATTAATAATATTAACAATTGTTATAATTATTAGTTAATAGTTATTATATTGTTGTGTATAATAATTATTTATTATCAATATCATAATAACTATTAATAATTAATCATCATATTATTGTTATTATAACATAGTTATCATCATCATCAACACGAGTTATTTATAACAATACAAAAAAAAAATATATATTATAGTTTAATATAAAAACAATATTATTATATTAACAATATTGTTATTACATAAAAATAACAATATTATAATAACAATATTATATTAATTATGCTGAACAAAAAAATGAATAGCGATAAAAATGTTTACTAATTATTAAATAAATATGAAATAATTATACGGTTGGGAGTAATAATAAATAATACCGTTAAAAATAAATAATGGAAGTAATAATAATAATTTCAAAATAATAATGTTGAAATTATTATAAGGTGATAATATTTATAGATGATCAATTAAACTTTCATTCTTATTATTGTATTTTAATATGAGTTATTAAAATAATCTTTGGATGTTATTTATTATTACTCGTGTAACAATTAATATACAAAATTATTATAATCACAATAATAACAATAATTCATTATATCTTGGTCTTTTATTATCATTAATACATATTATTAAAGGATGACGATTACACCAGCATTAATTATTGTTATAATAAAAATAAATATTATAATAATTTTTATTAAAATATTATTATTATTGCGAATAATAACATGGGTGACAAATAATAATAGTTCATTATTATTATTATTATTAATATTATTAATATTATTAATATTATTATTAATATTATTATTATTATTATTATTATTATTATTATTATTATTATTATAAGTCATTATTATTGTTATAATAATAATTATTATTATAATAAAAATAATAACAAGATCATATTATTGTTACAAAGGGTGTAACAATATATAATAAGACAATAACAATTATAATAATAATAATAATAATAAATATTATTATTATTATTATTATTATTATTATTATTATTATTATTATTATTCGTTATATATGTTCACATAATAGGATTCCTCGATGTATGTGATATGCTAAAGGTTAACGATGTTGATAAGTGCTTGTGTTATAGTAACGCAAAGCGTTATTATGTTACAATGAACATATGTTTTATCAGATTTTATCACTAAATAGTGTGCATTTGTGTATTCTTATGCATTGTAAGTTTGTGGAGCTAATTTAGAGAAGAAGAATGAAGTTAGATCTTGTTCGCCATTGTTGGGAAGTTTTCGAACCAAGCAAGGAACAAGGCACGAGCCTAGACTTGTGAGTGTGTGCCAACCTTCTTTGGAGGGGCACAAAAGCAGTCACATTCACAACAAGTTTAACTCGTGTAGCTTTGGAGAACTTTACCAAGAAGGAGACTTGAAGCAATTGGCACGATCTACCATTGATTGTGTGCCCAACTCAATGGCTTCGCTGAAGAACAACGGATTTGGGAGCGGTTCGGCGAGTTACTGTAGCAACATTGTAGCTTGTTACTGTAGCAAGCTACTGTTCACTTTCTGTCGAAAATCAGGATTCCAGAGAATTCACACGGGCGTGTAGAAATTCCACACGGCCGTGTGAATTAATTTTTCAGTAAGCCAGAAACTTCACACGGGCGTGTGGAAATTTCACACGGCCGTGTGAAGTCCCGGTAAGTCCGAATTTAAAACCGCACTCAACATTTTAAAAGCCCGATTTGGAGACTTTTGGAGGGATCTTTGACTTAACTTTCTCCCAAACTTCTGGAGAGTGCGGCTAGGGTTTCGGAGAGGACTTCGTGGAGGTTTAGAGTGCGTCATCGGCATCGTAATCAACGTTCGACGGCCGCACAAGACCACGGCCACACCATACGCAAGGGGGTTTTTCATCAATGCCTTTACTTTGTGCTTTCTTTCATATTTTGATGAACATGTATAGCTCCATGAGGAGCTAAACCCCTCATGGGTATTCGGACTTGTAAACCCTAGGATTATTATGTTTCTATGACATTGCTATTATGCTTTTCCATTATTGATGAATAAATTTGAGTTTCAGTTTTAATTATCTTTTGCAATTGTTTTCTCTTAGCCGTGACACTAGGGTTGAAAACAATCTAGGTTATCCTTTGGAGGTGTGACAACTCCTATAGGATTAGACTACTTAAGATTGAAGAGGGTTGAGAGGGTGAGTCGTGAGGTAGCGAAGCGTCCCTTTTCCTCTCCGGTGTGATTTCTCCCTACCTCCGTTTTTCTTGATTTCTTAGCGGTCGAAATAGAGCAAAGTGTTAGGTAGATAAACTCCCCTGGGGCTTAGTTGCGCAAGCAACTGAGTGAAGGGTTGACTTGAATCCTAAGCACTAGGGCTTAATCTAGACTAGGGTTCTTCCACTTGGACCAAAGGGTTAGAACTACACATAGGTACAGGTTTTATCACTAGGAATCCCTAGAGCTTAAAGCAATCCCATGTAGTGTTAGGCTTAGGTAGAAATACTCCATTGGGGCTTAGTTGCGTGAGCGACAGAGTGAAGGGTTGACGTGAATCCTAATGCTGGGACATAGTGTTGAGGTTAGTCATGGTTGACCTTAGGTTTGGGACAGTGAGTTTAAGGATATCCTCGACTCAATTAATATCAATAGAAAGGTATAATAGCATAGTCTTGCACTAGAAACATAAGTCCTAGAGGTAGCTTGTCCGGATACCCGATTTCATCCATTGCTAGTCTTTCTCTAATCCACTTCTACTTGCACTTTCTTACCTTCCATCTCTCTATTTAAATTTCTTGTTCCTTTTATTCTAATTGCTTCCATAAATCACTCATCAATTTTATTATCACTTTTCGTACACCGCACAACTAAATAGCGAGATCTTGTGTTTTAAATCCTTATTCCCTGTGGATTTGACTACCCACTCACCAGGGTAATTTTATTACTTTGACAAGCCCGTGCACTTGCGGGATACACGCAAGGGGTCGTGTTAGATGTCTTTGACGATGCAATCAAACTTCACTTGTTCCCATTTTCATTGAAAGAAAGAGCTAAGTAGTGGTTCTGGGATCTTCCTAGAGACTTTGGTGCAGTTCATTGAAGTGTTTTTAGCTTGTTATTTCCAACCAGGAAGAATGACCAAATTGTATAAGGAGATTACAGTTTATGCACAGTTAGATACTAAATCACTATTTGAGGCATCGGAGTGATTCAAAGACTTGCTACGGAAATGCCCACATCACAACCTCCTTCAATGGATATAAGTTTAGATTTTCTATCAGGGCCTAAATCAAAATATCAGGCAGCTTATAAACTCAGTAGTGGGAGGATTACTTGGTAGTAAGACCCCAAAGACAACCAAGTAGTTGATAGAAGAGAGCCATGAACAACTACAAGTGGAACTTGAGAGGCAAGTTAGTTGTGAAACCTACCGGGATAATTGAAGTTAGTGAAGTGATAGCACTAGCATCCCAGGTGGAAGCTTTGAGCAAAAAGATTGATAACTTGTCTACTTAGAAGTCGACTACAGTCATAGCGTGTGGCACGTGTGAGCAGGAACATGCCTCGATAGATTATTCCACTGTCGGAGCGGTGACCTGTCAAACAAGTGGATTTCATTGTAGGAGTGGTCCATGATCTACTCAGAAGTGACATCACCCCAATTTTTCTCAGGGAAATCAAGTGCAGCAGCAGAAGTCTTCACCAGCATTTCCCCTTGACCAGTAGAATGACAAGAGACCCGCATTGGAGGAAGTATTTACTTAGTTCATTCAAAACATGGATATTAAGTTTCAACAGTCTGAAAAATCGATTCCAGAGCATAGAGTCATCGATGAGAAACCAACATATTTCTCTTCAAAATTTAGAGAATAAGGTGGGGCAGATGGCTAAATTATTGTCCAAACATCCTCAAGAAAAGTTTGCCTATTAATACTAAAGACAATCCCCTTGAGCATCTCAAAACTATCATTCTTCGGACTGGTAAAGAGGTGGAGATGGGTAGTGAAAAGGTGATGGAGAAGGAAAAGTGACCAGAAATTGAGATTATTGAGAGTCCGACAAAGGAAAGCAAGGCTACTCCAAATGTTGAGAAGAGAATACCACCATCATTGAAGGAGTATGTTTACCATTGTGGGCTCCTTTTTTCTCACTCGGCCTTTGATTATGATTAGACCAGTTAAAAAGTAATGGATCACAAATCATATTTTAATTTTTATGACTTCAAGAGATTATGGGTTCATGACTTCCACTAGGGGCAAGCCATTTAATGTTAATTACCGTGGACATTGTCGCAGGAACCTCCGATTAAGAAAATAAGTGTGAACAAGGAAACATGTTATGATAATCAATTTCATTTATTTCAATAAATATAGACTCATTGAAAATACAAGGAATTTGAAATCATCTTGACTTTGTGAATTGGCTTGTGTTTGAACTTGTGTCTTGGACATTTTGCATTTTGGGTTTGATTTGTATCTTGAGTTTAATTTGAATTTGAAGTTATGACTTCCCTATGTTGACAAGTTATGAACTTGATTTTGACTTTCCATAAGCTCCAGCTTTTAGGTTTGTGAAGCTTTATTCAAGCCTTGACTTGTGACACTCTTTGAGTCTTTGACTTTTGATGTCTTGAGACTACTGAGTCCAATTGTCAATTTATATGGGTTTTTAAGCCTTGAGTCTTTTCACATTTTTGAATCTTGACTTGGCTATTTTGGCTTTGAGTACACACACACACACACACACACACACACACACACATATATATATATATATATATATATATATATATATTGTCACATAATATATGTATATTTGAACATAGCCGCTGTATGCGCCTCGTCACCATGTCGCGTACCTTGTCGTCATCTTAAAGTATATATCTCATTGTCTTGAAATTTAAAATCGTGTCGTTGCCTCAAAATGTATATTCTTGCATTTATCTTTAGATGAAAAAATATATATATATATATATATATTAAGATGTATATATATATATATATATATATATGTATTTATATAATCCATACTTGTTATATTCATTCACCATGTGTATGGTGGGCCCGCCCTCTTGAAAATTCGTTTTTTTTTTCTTGAATGATGAACATAAATATACATGTATGTCATTACATGTATCTCACACATTTTTTTTTTAAATTGCGTCCCAATTCATGCACATGGTGGGCCCATGCCCTTTTGAAAACTCTCATACGTATGCATGCTTCTCATTTCATCATTTTATTTATTTATTTATTTTTTTAACATGCATGTATGCATGTATGCTTCCCATTTCTTTTTAAATAAATTGGTTCGTTCTTTTTAATGCATCAGGGAACATTCATCAAGGTTGTAAAAACTGGACCGGACCGGCCGGTTAAACCGGTTGAACCGGTAACCGGCCAATAAACCGGTCCGGTTAAGCATATGAAACACCAAATAACCAGACTGGCCGGTTCAACCGGTTCACCCGGTGAACCGGTTGTACCGGACCGGCCGATTAATTTTTTTTAAAATTTTTAAAGTTAAATATGTTCCAAAAAGCAAAAAAAACAAGATATTATATACTTGTATTTTATTTTATTCCTCATTTTTTTTGTTTTTTTTTGTTGTTATTGTATACTTATATTTTATTTAATTATTTAATTTTGAATATTTTTTTGTATAGTTGTATCCTTGTATATTTGTACTTTGAAAAATTCAATTTTATGTAGAATTGACATTTGACACTTTGTGACCTTATAAAAGCAATATGACTCTTGTCTTGAGTCTTGTAGACTTGTAGTTTTATATTTGTATTTTAAAAATAAAATTCGTTTCTTATAGAGATTGTGACTTGTGAGCTTGTAAAAATAATAAAATTTAAATTTTGTAGTTATATTTATTAAATTTCTATTTTCCCCCATTTTATGATTTTTTGGGATTTTTTTATAATTTTTTGAAATTTTCTTTCTTTTTTGAAATTTTATTTATTTAAAAAATTAAAAAAAACATAAAACTGTTGAACCGGCCGGTCGAACCGGTTGGACCGGTTGAACCGCGAACCGGTTGGTCAATCGGTCCGGTTTTTAAATTCTTGACATTCATCAAGAAAATTACCAGTTTGATGCTGTTCAAACCAGTGAGACACCAACATGAGAGATGATCCAAAAAGTACATATATTCATTCATGGCATTACATGCATCTCATTTTCTTATTATAATTATTGATAATATATTACATTAGTTTGTTATTATTATTATTTACAAATAATAATACTAATTATCTTTATTATCAATAATATTATTACATATATCAATAATAACAATAATAATTATAATTATTATAATTAATTCATAATAATATTCTTATAATATTATTATAATATTATCAATAATAACAACTATCACATTAAACTAATAATTATTATAATAATACTGGAATAATAATATTATCAATTATTAATATAATTGATAATTAACAAATAATAATAATTTGTTGATAATATTTTTATTTTGTAATAATATAATAATTGTAATATAACATTATTACAATCCGTTGTTATTATTATTAATGACAATAATCATTAATAATATTATTATTGTTATTATATTATTATAATATTATCAAGATAGATAATAACAAGCATAACATAAGAATTATAATAATATACAATTAATAATCATTGATAAAACTACCAATAGTAAAAACAACAACAATACTATTGTAATAATATTTTATGAGAAGATAAAATAACATTAATTAGTAGTATAATTAATAATATTAATAATAATATTGTGTTAATAATAATTTTATAATATTATTGTTATTATAATAATAACAATAATAATTATTGCACTTATTAAATTATTATTGTTATGACAATAATAATAATAATAATAATAATAATAATAATAATAATATTATTATTATTATTATTATTATTGTAATAATTATTTTTTATCAATAATTATGATAATTATAATCCTATAACTGGTATATAATAGTAACTTATATTAAACAATATATAACGAGACAATAATAATATATTGTTATTATTACAATATATTATTATTACAATAATTATTATCATTCCCGTTATTATGTTATTAATATTGTTATTGTCTTACTATTATAATAATTATTATTAATAATACTATTATAATATTGTTAATATTATACAAATGATATTATTATCCGATATTAATAATATTATTATTATTGTCTGTAACCCATCAATAATAATAGTTAATGATGACGATTAATAATAATAATAATAATAATAATAATAATAATAATAATAATAATAATAATAATAAATTAACAATAATTATTATTGTTATTATTATTTTCACTATTTTCACTATTATTATATTATTATTATTAAATGATATTATTGTTAATCTATTATTATTATTATTATTATTATTATTATTATTATTATTATTATTATTATTATTATTATTATTATTATTATTATTATACACTTGTTAATAACATCATTATTTAATTATACTAACAAGGCCAAAATAGATTGATGATCTGATGGTGCTTCTCCAACGGCGGATGTTTTCGGATAGTGGCAAATAATTACAATAATTATTAATAACAAATTAATACGTTAATTTGTTATTAATAATAAATAATAATAATAATAATAACAATATATATTATTATAATAATAATGATATAATAGTATTGTTATTAATAATAATATTATGTGTTAACAAAAATAACAACGTCTGTGTGACACAATTATTTTTATTATAAAATAACAATAATAATATATTGTTATTACTACAATATATTATTATTATTATTACAATAATTTTTATTATTCTTGTTATTATGTGATTAATATTGTTATTGTCTTACTATTATAATAATTAATAATAATATTATTATTATAACATTATTAATATCATACAAATGATATTATTATCCGATATTAATAATATTGTTATTATTGTCTGTAACCCATCATATAATATTATCATTAATATATTGATATTATTTAATATTGTTATAATTAATGATAATTTATCATTGATAATTATATAGTGATAATATATAATAACTATTATATGAATTATTATATACGAGTAGTTTATAATAATAATACCATATTATTATTATAATATTGGTTAATATTATGGACAAGTATGATCAAAGATAATGGACATTTACCATCCTTTAATAATATATATTAATGATAATAACAGATCAAGATATAATGAATTATTATTATTATTATTGTTATTATAATAATTTTGTATATTAATTGTTATGCGAATAATAATATTGTTATTTTTATAATAACAATAATATTATTAATAATATGGAGGACTTTTAATAGTAATAATAATTATTATTATTAGTTGATTTTTTATTATTATAACAACAATAAGTGGGTACCCCACAATAATAATTATAATAATTATTATTATAATTATTGTTATTATAATAATAACAATAATATTATTTTTTTAATCATCATCATCATTAACTATTATTATTTGTCACCCTAGCAATTAATATTGCTAGGGTGACAAATGTCAATGAAATTATTAATAATAATATATTATTATTATTTTTATATAATTATTAACATATTTATAATTACCATTTTTATGATGAATTACCATTATTATTATTATTATTATGTTATTATTGTTATAATTGTCATTGTGTAAACACTAGGATATTATTAATAACAATTTATTATGATAAATTGTATTATTAATAATAATATTAATAATAATATTATTATTCACCAATTATAATATTATTATTTTATCATTAATATTGTTAATAATAACAATTTAATAAAATAATATTATTATAATAATTATTATCCAATTCTAATATTATTTTATTAGCATTAATTGACAATAATTATTCGTAATAACTATTCCTGTGGTACAATTGAAACTTCCACTTATTATAATAACACTTGAAGAATGACAATAGCATTAATAAATAACTAGATGTATGTACCCGCGCTAACGCTGCAGGTTTACTATATCTAAAAGGAAAATCATGAAGATAGTATAAATTTTTTAAAGAAATTGTTAATGTCTTTTTTTTTTAAAATAAGATACTCGCCAGAAGTTTGCAAACATTCGAATTAGCATACCATATCACTTTTAGTCAAAATTTTCAAACTACATAACATGATTGCATTTATTAACAAATAATCAAAATTTCAAAATAAACACAATAACATAATTTAATTATATATTTTAATTAACATATATAGTGAGCCTGTTATGAATATAAACGACGAAGAAATACAAAACACAACTTTTATTAAATATTTAGTATTATTAGACTTACATTAAAATACACATTAAAATATTAAACACATGAAAAGGAATCAAGCAGATCTACTTGTCGAGCAACTCATATTGTTTTCAGACTGTTCTGCTTCAATCAATCTTATTCTGTCTTTTAGCTCTTCTAATTCAGTAGTCATCGTCTCAAGGCTGTTTGATAATATATCTTTACAACTTTTTAGCTCTTCTAATTCATTTTTAACGTCACGTAGTTCCTTCTCATTTACATCTTTAATAACAACATCATAAATATTTTTCAAATGCTTTATGACATGTAATGCGGCATAATTTTCAGCCTTCTTTTTTGTATTTGTAGCTGATACAACTTATTCATGGGTTCCACAGCTATCTTCATATATGATTTTGCATAAAAAATATGGGTTGTTATCTGGTCCACGTTGTTCACATGCATAAACTGTAGGTGGTAATCTTAATTTTTCCATAATCTCCTTAAGTAATATTTTAAATTGTACATCAACAACGATTTGCATGTTAGCTTCCATTTTTCCACCTATTGTGATGTATTAAGAACAGGTAAAAGCTTCCAATATAAAAAATAAAAAAGTATAATAATCAATGATAATATTAAGATGTAGTGTAATTAATGAAGTAATAAATTCACATATATAAGAATCACTAAAACATATATATAAACTTTTCCTGTTGGTAAGTTGTTGATCTTCATGTTTGTTTACTTTGTATGTTTTGATACTTTGGGATAGATCATTATGCAATTACTTGAGATATTTGCTGAAGGGTTAAAAAAATTGGCATTAGTTTACCAAAAATGCGTGACGTTTAGTATGGAATCATCATGGTTTGCTTTCATAGGAAGAGCCATTTTGTTTTCATGATATTGCCATTTAGTATGTAAGACATTAGTTGTTCTCTAGATGAATGTGTTGCTTGAGAAAAGTAAAAAATCTGTTTGTAAGATGAAGGATAATGGCCCAAAACTTTATGCTGAGGGATCTGAGATCTGGGATCTGTTTGTCCCTCCTTCATCATGATATTTAAATAGCATATATATCAAATGGTTCATAAATAAAAACATAATTAATTAAACAATTGACATAAAATTTAATTTTTTTGCAAAGTTGATGTTCTAAACACTTGAGTAAATGCTAGCCCAATCAAATCATGACAATGACTCATGTTTTTTAGGTGATGAACATATATGGACAACAGGCATGCATGACAATTATGATAAATAGATTGTTTAAATTCTTATATTTTAGACTCGGTGGAGAGAGTTTTACTCAAATAATTATCTATAAAGTTTTCACAATTTTTTCCAATATAATTACTACGATAGCTATATGTAAAGTAGTAGTGAAAATGAATTTTTTAAAAGATCTTTTCTCACATAGGTAATATTGATAACATGATATTATTATATTACACATATATAAGCTGTCTATTATCAGTTCATAATGAATGATTTTGGTTGACATTGTGGCCTAGCACATCAAATGATGTAACACTTAATTGTGTCCTCCAGAGCTCTCACCATCTTCTTTTTCTTTTAACTTTAGAGGACAAACATGGTGGACACTTGTGCGCGTTCTTATAACTTTCATTACTTAAAGACAAATAGTTTAATGTGTATATATATATATATATATACATATGATTCACATAGTACTTAGTTTATTAGATAGTGAAGAACATGAAAAATTAATAGTATTTTAAGTTATGAATTAAGAGCTTCATCTGAACAATTTAAGATTGAGAAAATATAGGAGTTCGTTGAGAAACGGAGGACTTTAAAAAATGAGCTCATTGATCACCTTTTTTATGTCTCTTTATTCAAAGGGTTAATCTTTAATTATGTTAGTGGAGTTCAGGACAATTAAAGTTGACATTGGGTAAGCATTTTTCAATCTTAAGTCCCCCTGAAACTATATCATGATCCATTCCATTTAAGAACTAAATATTTAAAAAGGTTGATAATGAATGAAAATTTAACACATGTATCTGTTAACATTAAAATTATAAATTATAAAATTTACCTGATTTATTCTCAATGAAGGATAATCTCAATCCTCAATCCGGAATGCAAAGGTTTACACTGCAAGGATACCATTTTATAAGCAATGACGAATATATATATATATATATATAGACACTGTACCAGTCTGTCAAAAGTCAATATAAAAAAAAATCACTGACATCTACACCCAATGTCAACAATTTAGGTGTAAGCATGCTAGCAAATAGTTCTAGATGGGACTATGACAGTAATCTTTTGTAAGCATGCTAACAAATAGTTCTTTTTCCAGATTTCATCAACAGCACTTCTAACCTGAAAACAACAACAAAAAAAAAATCAAAATCCTGCAAACAGAAAAACAAAGCATACACATTTAATATAGGCATCAATTAAACAAACTCTACTAAAGCCACAATCGAGTCAGGCACCATACACCATATTTCAATTCTTACAACAAAGAAGGAAAAAAATCCAAGTAGAAGGCATAATACCACTAATATATGCATCATCAAAACTATCAAATCACAAGAAAAAAAAATAAAAAGAAAACATCAGGAATTTGAATTTGATTCAATAATATACAAATGAAGAAGGTCAGTAAAAATCAGGTTTGAAAAAAAGACGCTGATGATGAGAGTGACAAATGCCCACCCCAAATGAGGGTTGGGAAGGAAGATATTTGAGGGGATAATATTTGAAAAATATTTAAAATTAGTCCATGTGAATAACTTTTTCCATCAATATCTAGGCCTTATTCTTTTATTTGGTAATGTTTATTTGGCCGAATGGACATCACAAATATATAGTGATAAAGGTTCAAACAACCAAAACATTTCTACTTTTTCTGTTTGTTTACATAGTTACACGCATAACTTAATTCACCAAGCCAATCCACTCAACTATAACAACTTATCTATTTTTCACTCATTTTTATCTTATCCAAATTCACATAATGCATGTAATCCTAACAAAAACAAAAACAAAAAAGCATTCAAATCAAAACAAAGAACTCAGACTTCTCAATGATTAAAATACCTAATTTAAAAAAAAAAAAATTTAAATCACGCCCTAATTTCACACCAAATTCGTTTTTATATAACATTATATCAAATTAATCACTCAATTGTGGAATGTGTGTTTATAGCCCAAACCATTAGTTTAAATCAACTTAAGAACGACTGCAAAGAAGATTCACAAAATAAGAGACAACTTGATCAACGAATAGATCAATTCATTATGAACATATATTTCACACAAAGATGCACAACAGACAGTATGACAATAAAGAGCAACTATGCAAATTGACAAAACAAAACATGGACAAAAAAGATTCAAAGTAAACCGGGGAAGGAGAAGCTAGCAATAATGCCCTTAGTTTCAAGAGGACAATGTTTCCATCTTGGATGATCTCTGTCATACTTTTAATAAAAATATATATAATTGAAAATTATTAACCAAAACTCTATTCTAACTTATTTTAATAAATTCCAAACATTCAAATTTTTAAGAAAATAAAAATATAAATTAAAGCCTATCTCACGCCTGCTTATAATATTTTCCTGAACAAAGAAACGATAACCCTTTTTTATATAAGGTTACACACACACACAAAAGCATTTCTTAAAACAAATAATTAAGGTGTAATCCATGAAAGTTCCAGACACTACTAAAGTGGTTATTTAATAAGATTGGTTTCATTGCGTGGTGTCACATGATTATTAGGTCAGAAGATGCATGTGAGCCCTAAGTGCCACATACTGATTCATAGTCATCACATGATGCCCTAGCCTAAAAATTTCTGTCCGTCCATTTGCAAGAAATGCCTTCCTAAAAAAAAACATGAAAATCAAACCACCAAATCCAAAACATCCCCAAAAAACATAATATGAAAATCAACAAAATTTCACACAAAACTAAGATGCACAATCAAAGAGAAAGAGCAATACGTATAAAGCATCATGTAATCCTCAGAGCTGAACTGCGATTCAGGAAGTCCTTCAGCTTGGTAATCCCCTTCTGCATGAACTCCCATCCTTGCTCCAGATCTATCGTCTTCCTCTCATGCATCGGCATCTTTCCCTGTCCCCCAGCTTTTCCCCAACAAAAATCACAATCCCAATTAAAAAAAGCGGGGAAAAGATCAAAGATTGCAACTTTGGAATGAAAAATTTGGGCAAAATCGAACATACCTGATCTTCAATCGGTTTCCGGAACTCCAGTGGAGTAACCCTTGAAATAGAAGAAGCGTGTGATGACATTAAAATTAATAACAATAATAATAATTATTATTAATAATAGTAATGATGATAACAATAATATCGTTATTATTATTATTGATAATAAATAACGGATATTGTTATTATAGTTAATAATTATTATTAACAATAATATTGTTATTGTTATTGTAATAACAATAACAATATTATTATTTTTAACGGTATTATATATTATTACTTCATTTATAAGGTTTAGTACACTGAAATGTAATAATATATTAATTATGATTATAATTATTAAATAATTAAAAACACTATTGTGTATTATTAGGTTAAACACTATTGTTAAAATATTGTAACTGTTATAATAATTATTATAACAGTTATAATAATTATTATAACAGTTATAATAATTAGTATCATAATTATTACTGTTATTATTGATATTAATAACTCATATTAATAATTATTATTGCTACGATTATTATCATAATTATTAATAATTAATTATATTAGTGAAAACAATAATTATTAATATATAATAAGCTTAATATTAATGACAATAGTTATTTGTTATTATCAATAATATTAAAATTATTACAATATCATTATTGTTATTATTATTACAACAACAATTATAATAATAATTATTATAATTAATTTATAATAATTTATAACAATGATTTTGTAATATTATTTAACATTATTATAATCAATATTATCCCACTCTTGGATAAATAATAGTATTATATTGTTAATTATAATATTCACATTAACATAATAATAATTATCTTTATAAATATTATAATAATAATTATTATTATTATAACAATAATATTGTTATTAAACTACTATTAATAGTTTACTTGTGTGATAATAATTATTATAATAGGTAAATAATATATATTATTACATTTCACAATATAATAATGTATATTATTTACAATACTATGTTAATATATTATCAAGAATAATAACACGATATTTGTATAGCTCCATGGAGAGCTATACAAATATGATAGGCTAGTTATAATTGTTATTTTAAATAATAATATTATTATCATTTTATTGCTTGATCTATTATAACAATTATATTGGCATAATAATAATTGCTAATTATGTTAATAATACAAATTATGTGGGTACCAATTAACAATATTATTTAATATAGAAATTTTATTAACAAGATATTTTAAAATATATAACCTACAATTGTTAATAATTTAATGATATTGTTATTATAATTATTATTCATAATTGGTTCGGGTTATAATATAATCAACAATATATAATACTATTATATATTATTGATTATAATGACTCTGTTATTATCATTATATTGTTAATAACAACATAAGCCTCTTTGTACAAAACCAATATGTCTCACATTCTGATAATATTGTTATAACTGTTATAATAATTATTATACACAACAATATGTATTGTTGTGTATAATGATTATAAAAACACTATTGTGTATTATTTAAAATACTAGTATAATAGTATTATGATTATTAAATGTGTACTAAACCTTATAATAATGTTTATTATTATCATTTATAGTTTTAAACAAATGATAATTATTAAATAATATGACGCAAGTGATAATGAGACAGGTGATATGTATTTAAATAATTAGTAAACATTAAATAATAAACACCAGCACTATAGGGACAAATATTATTAGTTTATAGTGTAATTGCATTTAAAAAGTGTTGAAAAATTTAATTATTTCAATGTTAAGGCCACGAGAACACCTTATGATCCTAGCATGTCTCTTGGAAAAAAACATAGGTCCTAGTGTTTCACAAGCTGAATATGCTAAAATTATTGGAAGTGTTACATTCCTCATGAACTATACTAGACTAACATAGCTTATGTTGTTAGTAGATTGAGTTGTTATACTCATAATCCACGTAATGTGCATTGTAATGCACTCCATTTCTTAGTTAAATACCTTAAGGGTATTATGAATTAGTTCTTTTCATTTTAGTAAATTTCCTCCTGTATTAGATGGATTTTGTGATGCAAATAGGGTAATGGATAATGATGAAGTTAGCTCTACTAGTAGCTATGTTTTTACTTTGCTTGGAGGTGTTTTATAATGGAAGTCTACAAAACAAACCTATATAGCATGCTCTACCATGGAATTTGAATTTATAGATCTTGAGTTGGCAGCTCAAAAAGCAAAATGGTTAAGGAACCTCTTAGCCGATATGCAATATGGAGAAGATCATTTGTACCTATTTCCTTGCATTGTCATTCATAGGCAGCCATTGGGATTGCTAAAAATAGTGTATACATTGGTAAGAGGAGATATATCCTCATTAGACACAGCACAGTCAAACAATTGTTGGAAAACAGAGTGGGAATATGTGTGATCCAAGAAGCGCCAAGTCCTCAGTTTAATTATTATTTTAAAATTGATTGTTCACTGCAGGATGACCCGCCCAAGTGCCCAGATGGATTTCACTAAAGGAAATGTGAAGGTAGTGCACAGAGAGGACTTGGCTCACCATGATTAATTCGTTATCATTAAATCATAGTGTATTAATAATATGTGTTGATGATAATATTATTGTTATAATAATATTATCATCAACAATATAATAATAGTTATAACTCATTTTATTGTTAATAATATCACAATTATATAATAAGTGTAAAGATATTATTATAGTTAAAAATAATAATATATTTAAACAATTATTTGTTATAATAAATATAGTGCTGAATAACTAATTAACAATATTATTAACATATAACATATATTGTTATAATATTATTATAACAGTGTTATTAATTATAGTTAATAACACTACGATTATTATAACAGATACCATCATTAGTGCTGGTGGTTTTATTGTTATTATTCATGTGGTATAATTGAAACTACCAATTTGTAGACAAAATTATTACAATAATATTATTAACTACTAAATAAATTATTATTATAAATAATAACAAACATAATAAGTGTTGGTGTTATCGCTATCCTTTAATATATGTTATTAAAATCACTATAAAATAATTATTATTTTTGTTTCAATCATAAAACTTATTACAATATTATTGTTATAATAATTATTATATAATAATTATTATTATATAATATTGATAATAATTATAATAAAAATAATAATAACAATTATTATTGTTACTGTTATTATTATTATGAATAATATCTTGTGAACAATAATTATAACTAAAAATATTATTAATAACTCATAAATAATGATTATGAGTTATTAATAATATTGTATAATAATATTGTTATGATTATATAATAATAACAATATTATATTAACATATTTTATTGTTATTATAATAAAATATGTTATTATAAAACAATATTGTTAAGATATAATGATTACTTATTCATAAATACCATATCACCCTAAAATTATAATGTGTATTATCAACATTACACTACAAGAAAAACAGGAATTTGGCACGGTCAATTTGTCACGGAATAAAAACCGTGCCAACTTTTTCACGGAATTTGTCACGGAAACCAAATCCGTGCCAAATTTTCACGGAATTTAGCACTAGAGGAAAAAATGTGACAAATATTGGCACGGAAAAACAAACCGTGACAAACTTTGTCACGGTTAAGTTTTGGTGCCAATTTCTGTGACAACTTGGCACGGATTTTGGCACGGCTTTGCAAAATCCGTGCCAAATACCGTGACAAATAAATTTATTTGTCTCGGTTTTTGGCACGGCATTAAATACACTTTGACAAATAATAAGCTATTGTATTTGACACGGAAATTGGCACGGTTTGGTAACATCCGAGCCAAAATCCGTGACAAATAAATTCATTGCTATATTTTTTTCATATATATATATATATATATATATATATATATATATAGATATAGATATACATACTATATATATACTATATGTACATGTGTGTATATATATATATATGTAGGTATGTATGTATGTATACAGTACACATATGTATGAATGTACGTATATTATAGATATACTATATATATAAACACATATATAATATAATTCCAATTTTAATTATTTTTTTATTAAATAATAACAAGCTATTGCGTTTGGCACGGAAATTGGCACGGTTTGTTTCCAACCCGTCCCAAATACCGTGCCAAATAAAAATATTTGGCACGGTATTTGGCACGGTCGGCTGACCACCGTGCCAAAATCCGTGACAAATAAATTCTTTGTTATATTTTTATTTTTTTCATAAAAACTTTTATATGGAGATAGATATATACACACATATATATAGATATATATATATATATATATATATATATATATATATATATATATATATATATATACTATTTATATTACATATATATATAGATATATATGTATGTATGTATGTATATATACACACAAATATATATCTACATAGACAATAGATACATACATAAATGTATGTATGTATATGCATGTATATGTATGTATGTATGTATGTAGTACTACATATGTACATATGAACGTATAGTATAGATATACTATATATATATATACACACATATAGTATAATTCCAATTTTAATTAATTTTTTATTAAATAATAACAAGCTATTGTATTTGGCACGGTCTTTGGCACGGTTGTTTCCAAACCGTGCCAAAGACCGTGCCAAACAAAAATATTTGGCACGGTATTTGACACGGTCGGACGACAACCGTGCCAAAATCCGTGACAAATAAATTCTTTGTTATATTTTTTATTTTTTTCAAAAAAAAATTTATATGGAGATAGATATGTACATACACACATATATATATAGATATACATACTATTTATACTACATATACATGTATGTATGTATGTATATATACACACAAATATATATCTACATGCCTCTCTATGTATACATAGATACATACATAAATGTATGTATGTATATGCATGTGTATGTATGTATGTAGTACTACATATGTATGTATGAACGTATAGTATAGATATACTATATATATAAACACACATATAGTATAATTCCAATTTTAATTAATTTTTTATTAAATAATAACAAGCTATTGTATTTGGCACGGTTATTGGCACGGTTGTTTCCAAACCGTGCCAAATACCGTGCCAAACAAAAATATTTGGCACGGTATTTGGCACGGTCGGACGACAACCGTGCCAAAATCCGTGACAAATAAATTCTTTGTTATATTTTTTATTTTTTTCAAAAAAAAATTTATATGGAGATAGATATGTACATACACACATATATATATAGATATACATACTATTTATATAACATATACATGTATGTATGTCTGTATATATACACACAAATATATATCTACATGCCTCTCTATGTATATATAGATACATACATAAATGTATGTATGTATATGCATGTGTATGTATGTATGTAGTACTACATATGTATGTATGAACGTATAGTATAGATATACTATATATATAAACACACATATAGTATAATTCCAATTTTAATTAATTTTTTATTAAATAATAACAAGCTATTGTATTTGGCACGGTTTTTGGCACGGTTGTTTCCAAACCGTGCCAAATACCGTGCCAAACAAAAATATTTGGCACGGTATTTGGCACGGTCGGACGACAACCGTGCCAAAATCCGTGACAAATAAATTCTTTGTTATATTTTTTATTTTTTTCAAAAAAAAATTTATATGGAGATAGATATGTACATACACACATATATATATAGATATACATACTATTTATACTACATATACATGTATGTATGTATGTATGTATACACACAAATATATATCTACATGCCTCTCTATGTATATATAGATACATACATAAATGTATGTATGTATATGCATGTGTATGTATGTATGTAGTACTACATATGTATGTATGAACGTATAGTATAGATATACTATATATATAAACACACATATAGTATAATTCCAATTTTAATTAATTTTTTATTAAATAATAACAAGCTATTGTATTTGGCACGGTTTTTGGCACGGTTGTTTCCAAACCGTGCCAAATACCGTGCCAAATAAAAATATTTGGCACGGTTTTTGGCACGGTCGGACGACAACCGTGCCAAAATCCGTGACAAATAAATTCTTTGTTATATTTTTTATTTTTTTCAAAAATTTTTTTATATGGAGATAGATATGTACATACACACATATATATATAGATATACATACTATTTATACTACATATACATGTATGTATGTATGTATGTATGTATACACACAAATATATATCTACATGTCTATGTATATATAGATACATACATAAATGTATGTATGTATATGCATGTGTATTTATGTATGTAGTACTACATATGTATGTATGAACGTATAGTATAGATATACTATATATATAAACACACATATAGTATAATTGCAATTTTAATTAATTTTTTATTAAATAATATACATGTATATATATATTATATATGTATGTATGTATACATACATATATACAAACCGTATATATATATAAAATCAAGAATTCAGACAGACTTATTGCATAGAGATCTTGAACCGTCAAAAGTGCCTCGAGATCATAAACATATCACTAAATATTTTTGTCCTCCAACACTCTAAGCCTTGCATCCTGCTTCCTTTTGGCCCAACACTCTAAGCCTCTGCTTCCTTTTGGCCCTCTCTCTCTTTCTCTCTCTCTCTCTCTCGAGTTTGGGGCGAGGGCGCTTGGAGACGACACAGCCGGCGGCATCTAGGGTTTTTTTAGATGGGTGGTGATTAGGGTTCTCGATTCTCTGCCACACTCGTTCTATCCAATAGGAAAAAAGGTATTTTTCTCTCTTTCAATCAAGAATCTGGTCATCATTTCCAAGTGTTTTATTGTTTTTCTTGCTTTTATTTTTTGAGGTGTTGATGGATTTCGGTTGATTTCTGAATAATGATGATCCGAGTGAGTTTGATTGGGTTTCGGAATTCAAGAACTAAGGTTTCTTTTCGTTTTCTTATTTTTTGTTGATAAATTTTAAGTTTTTCATCGGGATTTAGGCGTTGGAATACTGGAAAGGATGATTCCCAAGTTATTTTAGCGAATTGGTGTATGGTGAAAAGAGACGAGAAAAATATAGAAATCGAAAGATTGTTTTTCACTGCAAGGTGATTTTGGAATTGATTCGAGTTATTGATGTACATAGTTCTTGGTTTTAGGAGCAATGATTTGTAACTGCAAGTATGCTATGATTAAAATGTTTCTGGTTTGTGTGTTTGATTCAAGGAGTGGGGTTTTGTTTTATTCATCGTGAGATTCAATTAATATATGGCCGTTGAGGTGGATGGCTCCAAAATTCCTGATGAGTCGGAAAACTTTAAGGTCAATGATGCTCATTAACTAACTACAATCAATTTGGCCACATTGTTTCATTTATGGTATATATGGAAACTTTGCTTTTAGTGAGTTTTGTGTTGGAAGAACTCATGTTTTCCACTTCTTCTGTCCATTTAAATTGCAAGACATTCGAGTCCAAGATCAATAAAGGGACAATAGTGGGAATACATTACTTTTCCCATCTTTTCGCTAATTATGATTCCTTTCTATAGTTTTATGGAACTATATATACTTCCTGCAAATCCATGCTAGCTTCTTTTATCAATTATAAGTTTCTTCTTTTATCCATTTCCACTCAGATTTGAACCAAACCCATCTACATTATTAGTAGGTTTATCATATGGCCTTCTCAGCATTTGATGAATTTCCATACATCATCTATCAAGTTCCTTAGTGAGTTGGTTTAGGTTTATGCAAGTTTTAGTAATTGGGCTACGATGTCGGTGATCAGAATGACTAGTATTTTGAATATTGCTGAACGTTGAAGGCTTATTTTCTTTATGGTCTTTTAAACCATAGGTTGCAACATGACTGCCAGACCTTGTTCTGGATCTGCATTTTATATCTCTTGTTAATTTTGTGATGATTGGTGTATCCGCATGCATCAAGACATGCATACGTTATTATCAGTCTGTGTAGAATATATTTGTTATTTAATATTAGTAGGCTTAGTAATTACTGCCAATTATTTGTGATTTTCTTCTGAGTCTGTTGGATTTCATATGACATCTAATTTTTTCCAACTCAAATTTTCCTCGATATTTTTGTTGTTGTTGTGAATTGGCCTGTGTTGTATTTTATTTGACAAACCAAGCAACTGATGTTTTGTTCTCTGCAAATTGTAGTAATGAGAACAAATCTTTCCCGAAGGGTGGGAGAGGTCAATCTAATTCTATTTTTGTAAAAAGTTTTGATAAGAATCTTGAGGAAGACCAGGTACTTTCATTTTATGTGCATGCCTTTTGATCGTGTTTTTTTATTTTGTGGTCTAAGCAGTTTTGTCAAAATTACAGATCAGAAGCTCCCTCAAAGAACATTTTGGGTCCTGTGGAGATATCAGCTGCGTTTCAATACCCAAAGATTACGAATCTGGTTACCCGAAGGGGTTAGTTGATTCTGATTTTTTTATTTTTTTATATTCTCTTAAAGAGGCTGCCTTTCTCTCTTGTTTTACCCACATGCCATATTTTGAGTTTAGATCATATTCCTTTCAGTAAGAGACTTGAGGTTGAATTTGTCCTCCAATTACTGCTTCTAGGAATGACCACCATTTGGCTCATCATCTACATATTTTAATTTTTTATACAAATGAGTCATTGATATAATATACAAACAAACTGAGAACATCAAGCAAAAGCTAAAAAAAAACTGGTTTAAATTTGTGCAAAACAAGCCCTAATAAGAGTACACTCTAATTTAAAGTTAAAATATCTTTCATAAAAACTATCCTCAAACACTCAGAACACATGTATTCAATGATGTTAAATTTTAAAAATCATCTACTAACAACTCACTTGATTCTTTTTGCAAGCTTTCCATTTGATTGGGTACAAATTAGTGGCTTATTCATATTTTTAAAAGGTAAAAAAAGCTCCACAAGATTTTGAATGTGATGTTTATTGTTTATATATATTTATATATATTCATGCATCATAAGTGTGCAAGGGTTTTTTAAGTATATATATCAATCATCCTCATCTTGTGCCGGGGGATTTAATCACTAATTTTTACCAGCATGTAAAAGATTTGGTGCCACTAAGCTAAAGTGCTGTTGGTGTGTGTGAAAATATTTGTTCCACCAATCAACCTTTCAAATTATTTCATTTAAAAAATTTGAAAATAAAAAATACACCACATTTTGGATCGTCATTATTCACAAACATACTGCAACTTTTGCAGGTTGAAAAAAATCATCATCTACATATTTTAATTTTCTATACAGTAATTTTCTATTTAAGGCGGCTCTCAAGTCCTACTTACATTAAATTTATAATATTCATTTTACAATACTATGCATTATTGGGCTACCTATAGTTTGATTACAGAATAGTATTGCATGCAGTAGATTTTGTGATCTGATTTTGTAGGTCCTTGATGCTTTTCAAAAATGTGTTTAATAGCCTTGTTTGTCATTATGTTACTGTACTCACCATATATTATTTCTGGTTGCCACATATATTATTTCAAAAACGGGTGAGAACTAATTGGTTAAGGATTTTGTTTTCTAGTGCATGCTTGGTTTAATTGGCATGAGAGAATCCATAAACATATATATATATATATATATATATATATATATATATATATATATATATATATATATAACTTTCAATTATTTTATCTTGAATGTAAAAACATTAATTAATTGTTAATAATGCATGTATATATGTATGGAATGTTTGAACCATATAAATTAAAGTCTAGGAACTATCAAATCAGATGATGCTTCAGATGACAAATGATCAAAAGTGGCTAATGCTGTAATATATACATATAGACTAAAGATGTTTGAACCATACAAATTGCTATACGTTGAGACATTTCAATATATAAACAGTAAAAATGTATGGTGAGATGTATTTCACATGTAAGTTTTTTAGATTACTACATGATAAAAAAAAAACAAAAAGATCTCTTGGTACATTTAATATTTATTCATGCATGTATGTATTGTCCATTGTTTTACATGCTTTTAAAATTATTTATGCACATATGTTTTAATATACATAGTGTGGGAATTAACAGTCGATGGTGCCTAATACTTAATTAAAAATAGTGGTTGTAGGACAAAAATGTTGTCAAGACAGTGGATGTATAATCGAAATCTACCTGGGCGAAAAGGATTAACTGATGAATTTATTGCTGGGGTGGATGAATTTATCCAGTTTGTATAATCGAGTACAAGGTATTGACCTCTCTAGCATGCCTATTACTGCTCGTACACCACATGCCCCTCGAGCACCAACAGGAGAGTCCCAAACACATGCTGATGAGCACTCTCCAATGTTGAAGAGAGCTCGGGTTTCCCCATCTACAGATAATTCTCTTGATGACTTTGTTGATGATGTAGGCCGGGATTAAGATGATGTAGAGTGTTAGAGTTTTGTGGTATTTTGTTGAATGTTGTTGGTCGGGACTCGAATGATTGTAATAACATTTATGTTTATTTTATAAATGCTATAGGATATATTTTTGGTAAATTAATGTAGGTTATCATATAAATTTTATAAATGCTACAGGACATATTTTATAAATGAATCTACCATTATTTAGGAAAATAAATAAAATTATGCCAAATTTTGTGCCAAATTCCGTGCCAAAATTCGTGACAAAAAATGAGCTACAAATCAAATAAATTCTAAAACCGTGACAACATATGTGACAAAAAACCGTGCAAAATATCGTAAAACCGTGCCAAAAACCGTGCCAAACAAAACAGTGCCAAATCGTGCCAAAAACCGTACCAAATTCAACCGTGCCTAAAACCGTGACAAATTCAACCGTGCAAACAACCGTGACAAATTCCACCGTGCCACCAACCGTGCCAACTAAAACCGTGCCAAAAACCGTGACAAATTTAACCGTGCCAAAAACCGTGACAAATTCAACCGTGCCAAAAACCGTGACAAAGTTAACCGTGCCAACAACCGTGATAAATTAAACCGTGCCAAAAACCGTGACAACTCAAACCGTGCCAAAAATCGTGACAAAAACCGTGCCGATATATACCGTGCCAAAAACCGTCTCAACATATACTCCGTGCCAAAAACCGTGACAATATTTGTCACGGTTTTGCAAAACCGTGACAAAATATATTTGTCACGCATGCTATAGGCACGGTTAAGATTCCGTGCCAAAAACCGTGCCAAAATCAATTTGTCACGGTTTTTAGTCCCAAATCCGTGACAAATTGACCGTGCCAAATTCCTGTTTTTCTTGTAGTGTTATGATATGTTATAACTATTCATAATAACTGATATTATGAATATAAACACACTTTATATTATTGTTATTATTAACTTATTATATAATCATCATAATAACCATTGTATGTACCCCACTTATATTTTATTATATGATTAATAATTATAATAACAATATAATACTATATTATCAATAATATGATAATATATATATATATATATATATATATATTATCATATATATATATATATATATATATATATGTGTGTGTGTGTGTGATAATACACATCAATAATATTATTATTATTGTTATTATATTGTTATTATAATTATTATTAATAATATTAACAATTATTATAATTATTAGTTAATAATTATTATATTGTTGTTAATATTTACAATAATATATATTGATAATAACAATATAATACTATATTTGAGCAATTTTAGGACAATAATTACTGGCTCAAATATGAAATCCACCTGGGCACTTGGGTGGGTCATCCTGCCGTGAACAATCAATTGTAAAATATTATCGACACTAATAGTTATTATTATTATAATAATAACACAACAATCTATTATAATAATCGGTAACACTAAGTAAATAATAATTATCATTTTAAATCCTAGTGTTATCACATAGACTGTAGGTAGATGTTTTTCTAAATATTATTAAAAAATGATAATATTATTATTATTGTTAATAATAATCACCATCATTAACTATTATTATTTGTCACCCAAGCAATTATTATTGCTAGTGGATTTGTATAGCTCCATGGAGAGCTAAACCCTTGTGGGTATTCGAACTTGTAAACCCTGGGATGACATTGGTTCTATGACTTTTATTATGCTTTCTTAATTTATGCTTTTAATTGAGTTCCAATCTTGACTGCTTATTGTATCGATTTTCCCTTAGCCGTGACACTAGGGTTGAGAATCATCTAGGTTATCCTTTGGAGGTGTGACAACTCCTATAGGGTTAGATTACTTGAGATTGTAGAGGGTCGAGAGGGTGAAAATTTTAATTGTTATTATTATTTTTAATAGTAATATTATCAAATGATGATGATGATTATAATCGTTGTAGTTAAAAATATGAGATGTACGTTATTATTATAATATCGTGTAATTGCACCGCGTGTATTGTTGATAATAATAAGTAGGTTTTTGGTATTAACAATAATATTATGAAGGAGGGTGACAATAATTATTAATAAATTGTATTGTTAATAGACAATAGTAATAATTATTATTTTTTAATAATAATTATTGACAACATGCCTCAATTATTAATTTATATTGTCAATAATATTTAGGCCGGGTTTAGGGTTTAGGGTTATTCATTATTATGATCTTGTTTATAATAATAATTGTTATCTCTAATATAATATTGTTAGAGATACCTGTTATGGGTTATATAATATTAGTTAATAATAACAAAAAATTGTGGGGTATAATCGTAATATAGTGATATTAGTTACAAATATGTGTTATTCATAACCTGGCGGCAAGTATTATTAACATTGTTAATAATCATAGCATTAATTGTTAAAACATCCTACAATATCGTAAACATTATACCATTATGAACATAGTTATAATTATTATCCTACGATTATTATCATAATTATTAAGAATTAATTATATTAATAAAAACAATAATTATTAATATATAATGAGCTCAATAATAATGACAATAGTTATTTGTTATTATCAATAATATTATAATTAGTATAATATCATTATTGTTATTATTATTATAACAACAATTATAATAATTATTATTATAATTAATTTATAATAATTTATAACAATGATTTTGTAATATTATTTAACACATCGTAAATTAACTATAATAATTATTTATAGATAAAGTTATCATAAATTGGATGGATAATAATTGTTTAAATTATTATTAATAATTATAATAATTAATATTTGTTGTGTATAATAATTATAAAACACTATTCTGAAAAGATATTATTATATGATTATAATAACAATAATGATATTGTAATAATTACTATAATATTATTGATAATAACAAATAACTATTGTCATTATTATTGAGCTTATTACATATTAATAGTTATTGTTTTTATTAATATAATTAAATAATAATAAGTATGATAATAATCACAGCAATAATAATTATAAATATGAGTTATTAATATCAATAATATGTGGTATTTTGTAGTATATTGATATTAATAATAATAATAATAATAATAATAGTAATAATAATAATAATAATAATAATAATAATAATAATAATAATAATATATTATTATTATTATTATTATTATTATTATAAGTTATAATAATAACTATTATTATAAAAACAATATTATTATAAATAATGATTATTATTAGTTATTAATATCCTTGATAATAACAATATGTCATAACAATAATTAATAATTATTATATATTATAATAATTATTAATATATAATAATTATTAATATAGTGCTGGTGTTATTAATAAAATAGTTTGTTATTATTATTTAATGATAAATAAGTGGGGATAATAATAATTATACCCACTTATTTATAATCTATCATGATAATTTTTTTTATCCATGGATAGATTTATTATACACAAGAGGATAATAATTATTATTATTATTTGTAATAACAATATTGTTATTATAATATTTTTATTTTTATGTAATAACAATATTGTTAATATAATAATATTGTTATTATATTAAACTATAATATTTCTTTTTATTGTTATAAATAACTCGTGTTGATGATGATGATAACTATGTTATAATAACAATAATATGATGATTAATTATTAATAGTTATTATGATATTGATAATAAATAATTATTATACACAACAATATAATAATTATTAATTATTAATTATAGTAATTGTTAATATTATTAATAATAATTATAATAACAATATAATACTATATTATCAATAGTATGATAATATATGTGATAATTCTCATCAATAATAATATTATTGTTGTTATTATAATAATTTTGTATATTAATTGTTACGTGAATGATAATATTGTTATTTTTATAATAACAATAATATTAATAATAATATTGAGGACTTTTAATAGTAATAATTATCATTATTTTTAGCTTATTTTTTATTATTATAACCCGAATAAGTCGGGTACCCACTATAATAATAATAATAATTATTATTATTGTTATTATTATAATATTATTATAATAATAACAATCATATTATTTAAATATTTGAAAAAAAATTTCTATCCTCTAACATCATCACTTAATAATAATAATAATAATAATAATAATAATAATAATAATATTAACAATAAATATTATCATTATTGTTATTTTTATTATTGGAGGCTTATTAAAGTTCGATAACAAGAAACAGAGATAGGAAATCTAAATGTTAGTGACTTCTTCTTCAATGACAACAAGATGAGTACAACGTGAAAGATTAGAATCTAACGCCGATGAATAGATTAGTAGGCATCTCTGATCCAAGGTGAAAGATCTATATAAACTTTGATTCTTCTCACACTCAAGAAGATGCATACGCAATTTAATTCAATGAGTGCGATCATTTTACTTTTTTAAATTATTTTGAATTATTTTCATGTACTAAGAATTATTTTTAAATTTTTTATTTTTAACTAATAATTTAAAAAAACAATTTTTGTAGTATTAATAATATGGAAATAATGAAACATGGCTCATTTTGTTAAAGAGTTTGTGTTGGATCATTTGGACCCTGGTTCGGACCATCTATGGTACATTTAACAATAATTCCTTCATATTGTATTCAACATAAGCCTCTTTGTACAAAACCAATAAATGATTATTAATAATATTGTTATAATAATATTGTTATTAACTATAATAATTATAGATAATAACTATTATTGTTATATAATTATTATTAGCCTTCAATAATAATTATATAACATAATCATTATATATTTTTTCTCTCGTCAATCACCTTCAACATTTATTGCCTCCAATGCCGTGTGATTATAATATCCTAGTGTCTTTTCACCGACACGTACCACGGCGCGAATTTCCGATTCCACAAATTCTGGCACGCCCTGTGAGACCCTTTTAATTCCTCCTCCCATCTTTGAGGCAAAAGTACAAGTAAAGGCATTACTTTTTATAACTCATATATAAAAAAATTAATATTTATATTGTTATTGCAGGTGAAATGGCGTTTAAGAGTTCAATCTCACCAGGAAGCCCTAAGCTGACTATTTTCCTTGGAGAAGGATCTAAAGTCCAATTGCCCAACTGTGTTTTCAACACTGGAGCTACTGGAGCTGAAATGAGATTTGGCACAATCTCTGAGTCTGTACAGTTTGTGAAAAGAACTCCATCTTTGAAGGAAAACTTGATTGTCCCACGACTTCCATCTAGGGACCGTCGCCCAAATGTCATTATTCCTGCATTTGAAAAGAATGTTGTTGATGAAAAACCAAGAACCACTGTCTTTCAGAGGCTATCATGCCCTAAAAAGATAGTTTCTATAGATGATGAAGACGACGAGCCCAGTTTCACTGTTACTGGCAAAGAGAAAGAAAGTGGGATTTTTTAGTCCGAGGAAATTAAGCTTAGGGAAAGTGTGTTTTCAAGGCTAACTTCCAGGATAGTGAAAGTCCCAAATCACAAATTAAATTTTGTGTCATTCCAAAACTGAAAGGATAATCAAATAGGTTCATTCAAAAATTCATTTGGACCATTTGACATTGTTAAGAAGAGCGCAACCACTGATGAGTACAACAATAATAATTGCTAGGATATTGTTATCATTTATAATAATTTTCTAATAATTACCCATAAATGCACATTTAAAAATAATTATTTTAAATGATTATAATATTTAAACAATTATGATTGAGAGATCAAGATAATAGCAATAATCCACGGCAAATGGATGAAAAGTAAATTGGGATAATAATATATATGGTTGTCATCCGACGGAGTTTAATAATTTCCATGGCAAATGCTATGTTATATTAATATTCATTACAATTATTATAAGTTTAGCTATAATAATAACTAGTTATTATTTATAGTATTATTATTATAAAAATAATAATATAGTATTATCAAAATCCTATTATTATTATCGCCATCCTTATCATCTTCATAAAATTTATTTGGGTGTTATTTATAGCTATTACAATTGATTTAGTGCATTTGTGATTTCTTCTTCGTTTCTAATTAAGAGTTGATTTTTATCTAAATTCATGCCACAAAGTCTTAGAAAACATTATTTGTTTTTAAATTTATTGATGTATTGAAAAGCCTTTGGAGGAAAAAAAAGATGAATCATAGAAGCATTCCCTCTCATTAATCTTATTTATTCAGATACCTAGTTTGATCAAATTGAGTTTTAATGGCCAATAATGGCAATGAATACTATTTGATTTCTTTAGTTTCATGTTTATGGTCATCTAATTTCTTTTTAACCAACCATAACTTGCCAAGATCATCAGCAAAGTCGTACAAATTCTTATCTTAGTTCGTTGTGATCTAATGAAATATTCAATGTATCAATTCAACAAGAAACTCCTACTGATTGGGGAGCAAAAATATTCATTTATTTGAGCAATTCATCTTATGTAAAGTTTGACCATCAAGTTTCATTATTATCACATAATAACAATAAAACACTAGGAAAAATAATCAATTATTAATTTTAATAATTATTAATTATTAAATAAGATTATAATAATAATATTGATCATAATCAATATTATATTTGTAATAACAATAATAATTATAAACATTACCTGTTTATAATATACACAGGTAATGTTTAACATTTGATTGTTAATAATTACATTAACTAATAATATTTGTCACCATTTTATTATTATCGTCAATGATAATAATAACAATTATTATCCGCTTATGTACAATAAATCTATCTTGGCCTTGTCATTATTATCATAATTATTGTTATTAATATTATTATTTGGAATAATAATAATATTGTAATAATAATAATTATTATAATAATTATTATTATTATAACAACAACAACAATAATATAATAATAATAGTAAAAATAATAATAACAATAATAATTTTCTTAGGAGTTGCTACACTAATTCGGATATGGAAAAATTAATAATAACAATAAAAGTGCTGGTGTTATCGCCATCCTTTAATAATATATATTAATGATAATAACAGATCAAGATATAATGAATTATTATTATTATTATTGTTATTATAATAATTTCGTATATTAATTGTTACGCAAATAATTATATTGTCATTTTTATAATAACAATAATATTATTAATAATATTGAGGACTTTTAATAGTAATAATTATTATTATTTTAGCTGATTTTTTATTATTATAACAAGAATATGATAATAATAATTATAATAATAATTATTATAATTAATGTTATTATAATAATAACAATAATATTATTTTTTAATCATCAAACAAGGAAAATAATAATAATTATTATGATTATAAATAGTTTGTCATGCGGAATATGATTTAAGAGATTATAAATAATAATAATGTGAGAACCATTATTATAAATATTATAATAATAATGGAGGAATCTATTGTTAATGGGTTTATAGTGAACCCATTAACAATGGTTGGCACACCCCCACGTGAGAACCAAGACAATAAATTATATAACAATAATAGTTATCATCATATTAAAAGCATATCAAATTTATATTGTCTATTAATAACTTGCCATGTTTATGTTTTTATATGATACATAGGCACGTCATCCTAGTTCAAGGATCATGAATGAATGGTTAAAACATCTTGCCGCCCAACAAATTCAAAAGGTTAAACATAAAATGGTTATTATGTTAATAGCTACGAATTCCATACAAAAACCCATGGATCTTAAAATAGTAGAGCATGTATTAAGAGATCCTATTTACAGAGTAGTTCAACATATTTATGATATGTTAAGCTAGTTATTATAATTATTATTGTGGGTACCCGAATAAGTGGGGTACCCACTATAATAATTATAATAATAATTATTATAATTATTGTTATTATAATAATAACAATAATGATATTATAATAATTATAATATTATTGATAATAACAAATAACTATTGTCATTTTATTGAGCTTATTATATATTAATAATTATTGTTTTTATTAATATAATTAAATAATATTGAGGTATGGATTTAAATTTTTTTTCCTTTTACTTTCAACCCTACAAGAGTTTAAATTTATTATTCATATTTAATAATATTTATTGTTAATAATATTATTATTCAAGGATTATTATAATTATTATAAATGTGATATAATAATTATCACAGGGCAAGAGAGAAATCACCTGTCTATTTGATAATAGACACCAGCACTATAGGGACAAATAATAGTTATCATCATCATCACCTGTCGGCATCGTTTATGGTTAACATGGTGCCACATACATAAATAATGAAACTTGCCCTAGAAAATCCTAGTGTTTATTATTATAAAAAAAAAATTAGTTTACACATCATATTATATTTTAAATATATTATAAGCTCATTGATGTTCATAAGAATAAAGAATTTAAAAAATACGTGTCATTTCTTCTTGCAACTCAAGTTGCACAAGTTTTTTATTTACCATATCCTTCATTAAGGAGATCTTGTAATGACTGGTTGGTGATTTGTGCAATTAAGGCTTGATCTATTGTGGAGGTAGCTAGATCACATGAATCCTTAATTTGTAATGCTTGTCAAGAAGATGAAGTAGAAGTACATGAAATTAAAAATCATGAGGAAAAAGTATCTCTAAATTCTTTTGACAGTGCATTCACTGAAATTGATGGTATGGATATTGAAGAAGAGGTATGTCAAGAAGGAGAATAGAGCGAAGAAGATGATGAAGATGAAGTAGATGTCTTTTATGACGAAGATGAATAGTAAAATATACACTAGGATTTGTAAACTAATAAATATTTGATAATATTCATTGAATAACAATGATAATAATTTTTATTATCATTATTTTCATCCAAGGTGGTAAATTGTATGGTGTGACTATCAATGGCCATGATGAGAATTGTTGACCAGATTGCCTGAATGGTTGTAACCCATTTGTGCATATACCCAATCTGGCATCCCTACAATTTTATCCAAATGACGGGTGCCTGTTATAAAAGTGTTTCCATGTAGGAGAATCTGAGTAATACCCATTACACCATCGTTTTCCATTTCATGCTCAAAATGACATCTCATATGCTTGCACATAACTCTTGCTGTTCTTCTCTTAACATATAATAAATATGCTGAACTATTGCGGTCAAGTTGTCTTGAATATGATGTGGTTGAAATAAAGGCCTTGCAACATCATGAATCATTGTCCAAAATGCAAACATATTCTCATCCCCAACATAGTACTTAAACATCTCTCCCACCACGTCCTCTAAATATAACATCACCATCACTTTCACTAGGATGGATCCAAGTTTCATAATTTTTCACAAATCCATACTTAGCAATATGTGCCATAACAGTATCCTCATCTAAAAAATTTTAATTTTGACATTTCTTCGAGTTGCATGGACATCTCATCAAATGAATTTACCCCAGCTATAAATGTTCGATTCATTAATCCTCTTGTTCTCTTTTGATATATCCACTGTCTGTCCAGGCACATGTCTTGTATCTCTAAAGTAACATTTAAAAAGATGGCAATGGAAGAATTTATTAGGCATACAAGATAATTTATTATTACCAAGAATATAATATATAATAACTTTGGTTATTATGCTGGGAGATTATGTACATTGTTGTTATTTATAACTCTGGTTAATTATTTTATCATGCATACAAAACTTGAATTTGGGTTCAACCTTTGCTATTTGAAGCCATTTTTAAAACAAACCACTTTGATCATGGACGCTTTCTTTTTTTTTTTTTTTTATGTCAATAATTGAGGTAGTTAACAATATTATTGTTAACCATGGTATTTTGTAGTATATTGATATTAATAATAATAATAATAATAATAATAATATTATTATTATTATTATTATTATTATTATGTCATTATTATTGTTATAATAATAATTATTATTATAATAAAAATATTATTATAACAGTTATTAATAATGCACAGAGAGGACTTGGCTCACCATGCTGCTTCAATCCATGGGCTTAAGCTCCATCCTCCTCAACAATTCAAGGACAACTTTCCTTGTCAATCCTTTAGTGAGAGGATTTGCCAAATTCTTCTTGGATCGCACATATTCCAAGTAGATTACACTATTTTTCAACAATTGTTTGACTGTGCTATGTCTAATGAGGATATATCTCCTCTTACCAATGTATACACTATTTTTAGCAATCCCAATGGCTGCCTATGAATGTCAATGCAAGGAAACCGATACAAATGATCTTCCCCATATTGCATATCGGCTAAGAGGTTCCTTAACCATTTTGCTTCTTGAGATGCCAACTCAAGAGCTGTAAATTCAAATTCCATGCTGGAGCATGCTATACAGGTTTGTTTTGCAGACTTCCATGATAGAACACCTCCAAGCAAAGTAAAAACATAGCTACTAGTAGAGCTAACTTCATCATTATCCATTACCCTATTTACATCACAAAATCCTTCTAATACAGGAGTAAATTTACTTAAATGAAAAGAACTAATTCATAATACCCTTAAGGTATATAAGTAAGAAATGGAGTGCATTACAATGCACATTACATGGATTATGAGTATAACAACTCAATATCTACAACAAATTTGATTATTACTGGCGCACACGTTGGCGTCACACAATGTCAAATTCTCGTCACACATCATATTTGATGACATTCACTATGGCGTCACAACACTCGTCACCTTTGCACCGTAGCTAAAGATATATTATGATAATATGCACATTATTGTCACCAAATGCTAAATTATACGTGACACCATAAATGAATGTCACATTATACTTATGTTTGGGTGACACTTATTTTTGTCATACAATAAATTATAGAGTGTCACACAATATCATGGATTGTCATAAAATATTATGAAAATATTCAACTATGAATGGCGAAAATCATATCGTTACACGAGTAGGTGACGTAGGGTACGTTACCCTTTATTAAGAAAATAACGTCACTGGATGTCATCGTTCGTCACACAAGATGAGAGAAATCTTCATCTATTTATGACAGAAAGAAAGATCGTCATGCGTATAGGTGACGTATGGTTTGTCATCCATTATTTAAAAATAATGTCACTAGATAACCAACTTCGTCAGCAAGTATGAGGTAAATGTTCAGTTGTTCATGACACAAACATGAACGTCACATGAATAAGTGGCATATTTGTTATGTCACTAGTTATAGGAAAATCACATCACGGAATATTTGTAAATGTCAAATTAATCATGACATTAGCATAATCGTCACTTAAATGGGTGTAAACGCCAAACATTTTGTGACATTTGCAAAATTAAAAGGTGACAAAAATAAGCTGCATATTTGTGATCACTAAACAATTAACAATTTAGTGACATGAATAAATTGTCAAACTAGTTAGAAAAAGATTATCGTCACAAATCATAGTTAAATATGAATAAATTGTGACGATACTTAGTTGTCACAATTATTATGTGAATTTTTTCTCTAGCCCATTTATCATTCATCATGAATATTTTAATATAATTTTTTATCAAATATTTTTTTGCAATCTATATTATTTTATATCATGATATAAAGGAAAGTAGAACAAAATGAAATCAATAGCATTTAATAAAATATCCCACAATCTCAAACATAAATCATCTAAATAACAAAGTAATCCAAAAAATTAATAAAACATCCTCATCCTCACATATTGATAAAGTTAACATCCTTTACCAAAAAAAAAAAAAAAAAAAAGTCCAAGCAAATTGATAGGTGTTGCAACTTATTTGATAGCTTTCAATCCGATTCTTCTGATGACAATGATTCCATTGATGGAGAATTCGCTTCACTTGAAACTATAATACATTCAATAAAAAGACTTAATTGAAAAAAAATGCAATGATAAGTAAATTAAGAAATAATGACAGTGCATGGTAAAATAAATCTAAAGCATAATATTACCTGCAAATTGTGGCATATGCACTTGTATTCCATAACCAACCATAGCTTGAGTCATTATTTGCATGTGATCTTGAACCAGTTCAAAATTCAACTTATGTTGCTTAAGCTTACATTTAAACTGTTGAAGGTTGTCCCAATTGTTCATTATTTTGAGTTTGTTGTATAACTTTTTTTTTTTTTTTTTACTTCTAAATCTCAACCCGGGCGTCATCCTACATGAAACAATTTTCAATATAAATTAAATATAATCAAATTGAAGAATATAACTTAAAAAAATCATAATTGAAGTTTAGATGAATTAATAGATGTTTAGAGAACAAATATATTGAGTTTGAGGAGACAAAACAATAACAAATTCGTTTGAAATTAGAAACCAATGTTTAATTGGAGGAGTAGATTATAGTGCACTTAGAGAAAATAATCGGATGAATTGAATTAAACAGTTTTAAGGTGCTCACAATACATGGATATAATATAAATATGATATCATACTTGGATATATATTAATACATGACTCATCATAAACATGATAGAAAAGAATAAAAGATTCATTAATAAAGCAAACATCATTGAATGTAGAAATTGATTTTCAAGATTCAAAGGTATATTTCCAACAAACATCATTGAAATTAACCGTACTTCTAAATGCTTTTACAAATCAAAATAATATAACTTTAATTCATACCTTGTCTTCTTTTAGTGAAGTGTTGTCTTTGGAGAAAATTTTCAATAGCTCTCTTGCATAGCCAAAGAAGAAGATGAATTGTGAAGAAAAGGGTTTTTCTTTTTAAGTTACGAAAATATTGGGTGAAATTTAGAAAAGGTTAGATATTTCCTAATTTGTACAAATTTTTAGAAATCATGTTTGGTGGTAGTGGAAAAAATAGTAAAAATAAAGATTTAAGAAGATTAGGTAAAAGTTGGAGGACTAAAAAAAGGCATATCATAATTAATACAAATTTTAGGATCTTGATTATACAAAATTAGCTACAATTTTTGGCAAGAGTGGAGAAAATATGCATGTTACTAGGGGTAACAAATTATTATATTTATACTTCCAAATTGATAGCAAAACCACATATTAAATAATCTTAAAAAAAATAGGATAATAAGAACTTAGGTAAAACCACACCTTATTAGGATATTTCATATCAATTTGTTTTATTTTATAATTTAGTTTTTTGTATTTCTGTATAAGATTTTTATGATGGCATTATAGAAGGACATTATTGGGTATTGTAAAAAAAAATTTCATTATCAAAGTTTTTTATTTGTTATTTTTTTCAATAATTACATGTAATTTTATATAATTTTTTAATATAGATGATTAGATATTATAAACACTAGGATTATTTTTTATTTTTAATACATGGTGTCCTTGATGTCATATCCACTGTTTCAATTTCATAATTTAATTGATGTCATATCAATTTGTTTTTATTTTATAATTTAATTGTTTGTATTTGCACATAATATTTTTATAATGCCATTATAAAAGGACGTTATTGGGTATTGCAAAAATATTTTTCATTGTGAAAGTTTTTTTTGTTATTTTTTCAATAATTACATGTAATTTTTATATAATTTTTTAATATAGATGATTAGATATTACAAAAACTTGGATATTTTTTTATTTTTAATTAAAGTAAGTTATTTTTAAAATGAGGGCATTTGCACTGTTTGTAATAAAAGGTTATCATTTATTTATAGTTATAAATTATTTTGATACAGAATTTGTCAAAGCTATAAAAAACTTTTTTATAAATTAATTTTTGAGCTAAAATTTTCTATTATATTTTAAGGTGTGTGATTCTTTTTACTATTGGCAAGATTGGGAATTGAACCCGCCTTCTTCATCATGAGAATGTGTGATATTTTATAAAATCAGTGTACTTGTCGGACATGTGACTTGTCCGCTTCATAAAATAATTTAAAACAAATTGTTAATATATATATATATAAATTTAGCTTGTTTATGAAACTATGTATGAATACCTACATTAGCTTATCGAATATTATATTACCTATCTCTCTTTAATGTAAAGTTATAATTTTATTTCTTGTTCAACCATTAATCTCACTAATAAGTACTCTCGTTAGAATGAAAATGATATATCATTATGACAAAAACTTATTGTCATGCATTAATTAAACTAATGTGACATTATACAATTTCTTATAAAAATGTTATATCTATGTATGAGAAATGAGATTGTCCTAAATTCTTATACTTTAGTAATATATATACACGTCATGATATAATTAAGATGTAGGACAAAACCAAATGGTCACGGATAATGTACAATGTTATTAGTGATATAGTGTCAAAATTTGTTTAAAAAAATGGCGTTATATTTTCATCATAAACAATGCAATACCTTGATGATGGAATGGGAGTGTCACTAAAAAATATTACCCTCCATCTTCTTTTGGAGGAAGGTGCCAACATTATGTGACGACAATGATAAAACGTCCAAATTTGTTTAAAAAAAATGACATTACATATTCGTCACAAACAATGCAATACGTTGATGATGACATGAGAGTGCCACAAAATATTGTTAGTGTTACTAAAAAATATTACCCTCCATCTTCATTTGGAGGGAAAATTTGGTGCCACACATTATGTGACACTAGTGATGAAATGTCAAAATTTGCTTAGCAAACATAACGCTATATATTCGTCACACAAAATGCAATATGTTAATGACGAAAAAAGAGTGTCACAAAATATCTTTAGTGTCACAAAAAAATGTTACCCTCCATCTTCATTTTGAGTGAGAATTTGGCCCACACAATATGTGATGTTAGTGATAAAATGTCAAAATCAGTTTCAAAACAAAGACGTTATATTTTCGTCACAAATAATGTAATACATGGATGATGAAATGAGAGAGTCACAAAATATTATTAATGTCACTAAATAAATTTCCCTCCATCTTCATTGAAGTGAAAATTTGGCGCCATACATTATGTGACACTTCAATGTGACGTTGTCAAACATCGTCACATACAATATTTCATTTTGTGGAATTAAGTGACAATGTATGATGTTCATCACAATATATGCATGTGTTGTGACGGTTCCAAAATGCGTCATGTAGAAAACCGTCACTAATCATCAAATTTGTTGTAGCAGCATAAGCTATGTTAGTCTAGTATAGTTCATGAGGAACATAACACTTCCAATAATTTTAACATACTCAGCTTGTGAAACACTAGGACCTATGTTTTTTTTCCAAGAGACATGCTAGGATCATAAGGTGTTATTGCGGCCTTAACATTGAAATAATTAAATTTTTCAACACTTTTTAAATGCAATTACACTATAAACTAATAATATTTGTCCCTATAGTGCTCTTGTTTATTATTTAATGTTTACTAATTATTTAAATACATATCACCTGTCTCATTATCATATAATTTTATTATCATTGAAACTATATAATATTAATTGGATGAATAGTTAATAACCCATAATGTTATATGAGTTATATAACATCATCAACACTAGGATATTATTAATTATTATGATAACCTATTGTCGTGACCATGGTATAATTATAATATGATTATATAGTTGGTAGTATTATGGTAAGTTATCATAACAAAATATCATTATTATTGTCATTTATTAGTTATAATTATATAACTAATAAAGGATTATCATATAATAACAATTATTAATTGTTAATAATAAATTTTATTATTATATAACATAATTTAATAATATATTATTGTTAATAATAATAGTAATAATAATAATAATAATAATAATAATAATAATATTAACAATAAATATTATCATTATTGTTAAGGCACATATTTATTATTATTATAATAATAATTATTATTATAACAACAATGATAATAATATAATAACTGTAACAATAATAATAACAATAATAATTGTTATTATTATTTTTACTATAATTATTATCAATATTATATTATAATTATTATTATCATTATGTTATAATTTTTATAACATAATGATATATGCTAATAATATATATTAATAACAAGCATAATAAGTGAATTTTATTTATAATAATTACAATAATATTAAATAACAATAATAATAATTATTACTATTATTTATGGTAATAATAATGTCATATATTGTCATTAATAGGGGTAGTTTAATATAATATCTATAAATATTATAGATATTTGTATAGCTCCAATTGATATTATAGGGGTAGTCACATGCCCCTTTGTCTTCTCTCGATGAGCTCTGAATGGAGACACTCGCCCGTGTGTCTTTTCTAGATGACTTAAAAAAAAATTACAGACTATGCATACAAATTCCAAAACACTTATACTATGTACAGAGACTGCAAATATGATAAAAATATGACCAGATATCCCTGTAAACACGCTCAAACGACCAAAAACTTTCGTCAATCACAATTAAGGCAGACGATAAACACCAAATATCCATGTGAAAATCACAACACATATATAAAAACCAAAACACTGAAATTAAGACTTTTTATTCATCCTAAAACTAAAAGAAGCCTTAGAAAAATAGTAGAAGAGTTTGGATAAATAATTTAAATATTATAATAAATAATTATTATAATAAAACCACATGTTTTCTGAGTTATAATAAGTTTTGATTAACGAATTTTATAATAAAGGTTATTATTAATTATAATTTGATGATGATTATTATTATCATTATTTTCATCCAAGGTGGTAAATTGTACGATCTGACTATCAATGGCCATGATGGGAATTGTTGACCAGATTACTTAAATGGTTGGAACCCATATGTGCGTAAACCCAATCTGACATCCCTACAATTTTATCCAAATGATTATAATAATTATTATTATAATTATTATAATATTATTATAGTTATCATTATTATAATTATTAATAATAATTTAAACAATTATATTATCGTGTATATTAATATGAGTTATTAATATTAATAATATGTGGTATTTCTATATAATAATATAGAAATCACAATAATAATTCATTATATCTTGATCTGTTATTATCATTAATATATATTATTAAAGGATGGCGATAACACCAACACTTATTATGCTTGTTATTATTTGTAATAATAATTATTTAGTAATTAATAATATTATTGTAATAATTTTGTCTACAAATTGGTAGTTTCAATTATACCACATGAATAGTTATTACGAATAATTATTGTCAATTAATGCTAATCAAATAATATTAGCATAGGATAATAATTATTATAATAATAATATTTTATTATATTGTTATTATTAACAATATTAATGATAAAATAATAATATTATTATTAATATTATTATTAATAATACAATTTATCATAATAAATTGTTATTAATAATATCCTAGTGTTTACATAATAACAATAATAACAATAATAACATAATAATCATAATGGTAATTCTTCATAAAAATGGTAATTACGAATTGCTATAATAAAAAATAACAATCTCAATTATTGATTATAACAATTGTTAACATATAACATAATTAAATTATAATAATTATTGTCACCTATATAATAATGATAATAATATATTATACTAGTTATTAATATAATAATTATACCATATTATTGATTATATTCTAAATATTTATTATACAAACCTTATTATCATTGATGGGTATTATCAACAACAATTCGATACAATTATTTGGTGTTTATCCTAGGTAAATAATTAATATATTGTTATTAATACCAACATGCCTATTATAATTATTATTAATACCAACAACATCAATGATGAAAAATAATAAAAGTTAATGTAATAATAATTATGAAATGTGCATTGATGGGTAATTATTAATAATAATTAGTATAGGAAATGGTAATTATAATAATAATTATTATAATTATTGTTATTATAATAATATTATTATAATAATAACAATAATATTATTTTTTAATCGTTATCATCATCATCATCATCATCATCATTAACTATTATTATTTGTCACCCTAGTAATTATTATCGCTAGGGTGACAAATGTCAAGGAAATTATTAATAATAATATATTATTTTATTGTTTATATAATTATTAACATATTCGTAATTACCATTTTTATGAAGAATTACCATTATTATTATTATGTTATTATTGTTATTATTGTTATTGTGTGAACATTAGGATATTATTAATAACAATTTATTATGATAAATTGTATTATTAATAATAATAATAATAATAATAATAATATTATTATTATTATTATTATTATTATTATTATTAATATTATTATTATTCGTGAAAGGAAATAAAAATAGGACAAACATGAGTTTTATTAGGAAGAAAATATATCTAGGTGGCCCTAGTTTTGTCATCCACAATTGTTAAAATATATCTTGCCCCTGATAAATGAAGTGTTCTATAAGGCCCCCATAAATCAACATGTAGTTCAAAAGGAAGTGACACTTGCTTAGTAATAACAATATAATACTATATTATCAATAGTATGATAATATATGTGATAATAATGAAACTTGCCGAAATGTACATAAAAAAGTCAAAATTTACATAATAATGAAACTTGACGAGACAAGGAAGTGATGTTTTCCTGACTGTTTAGAGAGTCAAGATTGGGGATGGGGGCACCACGATCTACCAAGGAACCATTCTCAAAAAAGGAGTTGGATCTGGACAAATCTCGAGGCGAAGAAACGTGACGAGACCCTCCTCTACCCCCATGCCCTCCACGTCCTCGACTACCACATGTCGACAGGGCCGGTTGCATGGGTGCTAGAGAGGAAGGGCAGGATGCCACGTGGATACCGCTGGGAGTCATGCCATGCTGGCTGCAGAGATCGAAGGCACGTACGACCCATGAGTGCTAGCACCCGGTGCACCTCCCCGGCCTCTACCACGCCGGCGGTAAGAGACCATCAACCAGGGTCCAAAGTCTTGGTCATCGGAATCGGCTGGAGCCGGCGGGTCTACAGAGATATCATTAGAATGATCAGGGACAGCCTCATACATCTGCGCATCCCCCATGCGTCCAGGAGTCGAGTCAGAAGACCCAACCAAGCCATGGTGAGAGAAAACTGGCAGGGAAACAGAAGAGCCAAGTTTGCGAGAACAGGAAGCTTCTCCATGTCCAATGATCCCACAGCAGTAGCAGAAGTGCTAGTGTTATCGCCATCCTTTAATAATATATATTAATGATAATAACAGACCAAGATATAATGAATTAATATTATAATTGTTATTATAATAATTTTGTATATTAATTGTTATGCGAATAATAATATTGTTATTTTTATAATAACAATAATATTATTAATAATATTGAGGACTTTTAATAGTAATAATTATTATTATTATTAGCTAATTTTTTATTATTATAATAAGAATAAGTGGGGTACCCCACAACAATAATTATAATAATAATTATTATAATTATTGTTATTATAATAATAACAATAATATTATTTTTTAATCATCAAACAAGGAAAATAATTATTATTATTATGATTATAATTAGTTTGTCATGCGGAATATGATTTAAGAGATTATAAATAATAATAATGTGCGAACCATTATTATAAATATTATCATAATAATGGAGGAATATATTGTTAATGGGTTTATAGTGAACCCATAATTATTAATATAGTGCTGGTATTATTAATAAAAATAATTTGTTATTATTATTTAATGATTATTATCCCCACTTATTTATAATCTATCATGATAATTTTTTTATCCATTGATAGATTTATTATACACAAGCGGATAATAATAATAATAATTATTATTTGTAATAATTATTAATATATAATAAGCTCAATAATAATGACAATAGTTATTTGTTGAAAAATAGGAGACAATACTATAAGAAAATATAGAATTACGGTTTTGATTAAAAAATAGTAAACATCACAAAAAAAGAAAAAAAAACCATAATGAGAAAATGTTTTCGGAATGTTTCATTTTTTTTATTCATAAATGGCGGGCATTCCAAAAATATTTTAATGTTAGGGTGTATTTAATAATAAAAACAAATGATAATTATTAAATAATATGAGACAGGTGTATTTAATAATATTTAATGTCTCCTATTAATAACAAATTATTTAAATAATTAGTAAACATTATTAAATATAACATTCCCAAAAAATAAACAGCACTTAATAATGTTTCATTTTTTAAATCAAAACCACTAAATAATTTTTAATCAAAATCCTAATCCTATTATTATTAATAATTTCCTTTTATACCAGTTATTTTTACAATCCACCCAAAAATGTTAGGAAGATGAGCATGATTCCAAAGGGTTCTAGCAGTATCAAGAAGATGACAATGTTTTTATTCAACCACCCTATTTTGTTGAGGAGGATGGGACATGCTAGTTTGATGGATAATATCCTTTTTGAGAAAATAAGCACTACTCTAATGTTTGACTACTTTGTTACCATTATTTGATCGAATTAGTTTTGGCCTAGCATGAAGATGATTTTTAACAAATTTGATAAAGGAAATAAAAATAGGACAAACTTGAGTTTTATTAGGAAAAAAATATATCTAGATGGCCCTAGTTTTGTCATCCACAATTGTTAAAAAATATCTTGCACCTGATAAATCAAGTGTTCTATAAGGCCCCCCTAAATCAACATGAAGTAGTTCAAAAGGAAGTGACACTTGTTTAGTACGCTTTAGAAAAGACAACCGATGATGTTTAGCCAAGGAACAAACATCACAAAAGAAACCCTTGTGAACTAATTGTTTACAGTGATCCAAATGAATGAGTTTTGAGACAGAAGAATGACCAATACTTGCATGTAAAATATGTAAATCAAGTTGAGAATGCAAAGGTAAATTTTAAGAAATAGTAATGATGATAACATTAATAACAATAATAATTATTATTAATAATAATAGTAATGATGATAACAATAATATCGTTATTATTATTATTGATAATATATAACGGATATTGTTATTATAGTTAATAATAATTATTAACAATAATATTGTTATTGTTATTGTAATAGAAATAACAATATTATTATTTTTAACGGTATTATTTATTATTACTTATTATGAATAACAATATTTATTATAATATTGTGGGTAAGAAATAATTATTGAATAACAATACTTTTACTAGTATAATAGTATTATGATTGAATAACATAAATGTCTTATAGAACCCCGGATATAATAGCAATTAATCACTACAAGACAAATCTAATATCGGCACCATAAAATTGGCACTGAAATGAATTTAAAAAACATGCCAAACTAATTTTGGTACCATATTTGGCATGGAAAAATAACCATGCCTATAGCAATGGTGAAAAATGTATTTTGGCACCGTTTTCTTAAAAGATGCCAAACTTTGTCACTGTTTTTGGCACAGTTATTTACTTTTGTGCCAAACACTAGAAATGATTTTTCGCACGGTTTTATTGGTTTGGTATTTAGCACGGTTTTTTCAATGGCAAATTTTTGTTGTTACTACTTTTGGCACCCTTTTGTTTATTGTGAAAAAAATAATTTATATAGAATTAATTTTGTTTAAATTTTCTTGAATTGCACCAATAAAAAATGAAACTGAGAAAGTTGCAAAAGGCAATACAACACAAGAAATAATACCATTCATTTGTTGATGCATTCTCAACTTTCAACAACAAAATATAAATTAAAAAAGATCAATTGTGAAACCACACACAAACAAAAACATGACACATCCCACTAAACAATCAAGTTGGAATGAATGACCTAAATGAGTAATACACATGAGAAAGTAACAAGTAGAATATAAGGGATTGGGCCAAACCAAACGCCTACCTAGAAATGCTGATGAATCTCAGTAACTTCTCCATCCTTTCCTTCTCGGCCTTGAGCCTCACCTTCTTATCCATGAACTCTACTTTCTTAGCCTATGAAAAAGTTACAATAATGAGAATGAAATCGGAGGAGCTTCTTGGTCATGATGCTATGAACACAAAAAATTTCACCTTGAGATTCTTTAGGGAGACTTGGAGAACTTCATTTGATTCTTTAAGTTTCTGAGCTTCAAGACATACCTGGTTCAAAAGACGATTTGCATCGGTCAGAATGACAACTTTGTCCACCTTTGCCGGCGGCTTCTTTGGGTCCAAGATAGAGCATAACTCAGCAAACCTGAAGAAAATGCACATTTTTGGACCATTAACTGATTTGGTTGTATTTGTAAGGAGAATGTATTGTTGTGCACGCACACCTATCATTGATGAACCGTAACAAGTTATTTAAAAGTTTGACAAAAAGTTACCAAAAATTCTGAAAGTATACATAGATCACATGCCAGTGTATCTTGAGCAAGTTGCATCCCTTTAGGAGTATATCCAACCATTGCTCCTTCAACTAGGGTCTGAGAAATAAAATAATTAACAGATGAACCTAATTATTCTCAAAACATGCTCTAGAAAGCAGTCTTGCCTTTTTTTTAAAAAAAATTGTAAAACATTAGAAAAATTCACATTCTTATTCATCAAGTCTAGACTCATCACAAACAACTCAGCTGTAGGTTTGTTTTGAGCTTGAGTACTCCTCAAAGATTTTAACTCCAGAATCAATATCACCACAATGAAAGTAACACCTGTTTAGAGGCACCAATGGGTAGAGTTTCAGCAGTAACACTAAAAAACATGATAATCACAGAACCTTAGCTGAACAATCTGGCACAATATATTCATGCAAGGACAAACAAAAAATACTGCAGTTTCTTTCAAGGGCATTGTAATTACTTTGTTGAATGGTATCACAGATATTTACCTCATAGCTTGCATCATAAGTGTAACCATCTGTCTTTAGCATATCAAGAAGAGTTCCATTATCTACAACAATGAAAAAAAACAAATAATAATTAAGAATTAATAATTATGAACTTGATAACCAATTAGACATGGTTTTTTGAAATCAAAATTTAACTTTTATAAAAAATTAAGTGCACAAAGAAGAAAAATAATTAAACGCTTCCTTGCGGATACAATTAATTGTCAAAATGTTCATACTTGTCCATATTTTATACCAAAACAATTTTTATATGCTGCTTGTAGAGAGCAGAAATTGATATATTAAAAAGATAGCCACACAAAAGATAAAATCACTTCATTATTTTGTCATAGATCAAACAAAGACTTTATATGCCGATTTCAGAAAATAAGCCCTATTCCATAACAATTGATATGGGAAAGGTTAGACACTTGCCTGGATCATGTACCACACACAATGCCAAGCAACTCTTGAGAACACCAGGGCCATCATTTCTACCCACCTGAAAAACTAAGTCATCACAATGTGAAGAATGCAAATTAAGTGCTCTTCTGTGCACTCGCAGCAAGATACAGTTCCAAACTTAAAAAACTGGGATCAGTTAAGAATGGTTCTCATTAAGTGCAATAAATAGGACATAGGTCTATGAAAAAGTTCCATCAAAGATCACCATTCTCTGCACTAAAACTAAACTTTAATCATTCTGATGAACAAATCCAATTTCCAAACAAACCAAAATCCATTTCATGTCATTTTAACCTGATTCTTTCCCTTCATCTCAATAGAATAACTGCTCTTTACTTACCTTTTAACCTTTCTCTCTTTCTCTATTTTTTTTTAACCAAAATGCTTCTCTTAGTCGTTTCTAAAGGAGAGGTGAAGCACGGGTTTATAAACAAAAAATTACTTGTCCAAATCAAGTAACAAAGAAAGTCAATTCGTGAATCCATGGGAAAACGAGGGAAACAAATAATTATCGCATAATGCAGAAAGAAAATGATTACTTGGTGCATGGGGATTAATAGTGTTCTCATCACAAGACTAGCCACTGCCATGATAATTGTATATTCTCCTGTTAATTCAGAAGAAGAAAAGTTTGTACTGTTTTAAAAAAACTCCAAAAAGTATCTGTAAGCAGATATACTTCTCATGATTGTTTTTTTTTTAAGAAAAAAAATTGTGATAGATAGCAGAAAAAGTGTTCATACAAAAAAAAATAATTAAAACAAGACCTATGCACATTTCTTTTCCTCCAACGGGCAGTAATTCAATGATGAACTTGAGATTTGGATGTGCCTAATGCAGGTTGTGATATTTCCAACCCTTCCTTTTCAATGATGGATAAATAACTGCAAGAGTTAAAAGTTGCCTTTAAAGTTCTATTAATAAGATATAGATCATGATAAAAGGAAATAACCATACAAAATAACAATTTTTCCACATAACCATGTGTTCATAAGTTCTAGTTGATCGGAATAATTTACAGGAATTAACATAAATATGGATTAGGAAATAGAGAAAGTGAACTCAAGTTCCAACTGTGAAGGTTTCCAAATTAAAAAGTGAGTGGACTTCCTGCCTAAAAGCCAATATATCATACTGGAAATTTTTAAAATTTAACATCAACAGACCGTCCAGGATGGAAATGATCGACTACAAGATCTTCATCCCAATGGAAAATATACATGTATTTTGAAATGATATCTAGATGTAAAAAATGTTTAGCAAACCACCTGCGCTACCAAAGGTATAATTCTTAGTTAGAAACATGACAACTAATTGTGATTTGCAAAGGACTTAGCATATAAGGAAATCACCATTTTGTCGGATTAATGGCAGATACATGCAAAGCACTCCCACTCTAGGGCATGTCTTTCCATCCATCCACAATACCATCCTAGTGGAAAAGCATAATAACAAAATTATTTGAAGAGAACTACAAATTAATGAGAAGAAAATCAGAAGTCAGAAATAAAAAGAATAATAACGATTTTTTGCATAGAAGAGACACTTAAGTGGCAAAAGTGTACCTTTTGAACAATTTGATTAACAACTTTCTTTTGCTTTACCCCGACAGCAATAGCCAATAGGCTCTTTTGAGTTGTTTTACCCTGGCTTCAACATATGAGAAAGAATATTATTTCTAGGAAACAATCTTAAAGTTATTACAGCTATCATAATATATTCATTAATGACTAAATACGCTGTTTTTGAGAAGTTGCCGCAATTTTTTATCCCAGGCCTTAGATAATTAAAATGCTTCACAATTATTGAATGATGAAAAAGTACAAGAGAAAAATCCAATTTTACATCCACAATTCTTATTCCAACATGTACGTGAAACAAATTGGGCCCATCCTCAGTCTATTGACTATAAGAATAAGAGAAGCACTAGATAATTATAATCACAAGTCAATTAAAACCCGAACTGAACTTGATCAAACTATGATAATTTCATTGCCTAGTTCTTGCATTGGAATTCGATTTATTGAGCTTGCCCATCAATAAATAACAAGATATACTTGCATCATATTTCTTAAAAATCCAACCAAAAATATAAAACACAAATATGTCTTTCCAAACACAGCAAATCAAAAAGTGATGATAAAAGTACAAATGCAGGAATTTTTACATACAAAAAGACTCAAAAGTTCATGAACAAAGTCATTCCCTTAAAAAAAATGGAAATTATGCTAACTGTAACATATATGTAAAGTGAAATCCAACCATAAGCATTTTACAACAGCCATGTACAGCAGATATCAAGCTTCATCTGTAACATGCTTGTTAACAGAGATGAAATACATATATTATATTCCAAATTGTAGAAAAATTGACTAATATAGTATAGCTATTTGGATTGCTTCTAATTCAGGTACACTTGTAGTAAATAAGAAAAGCTTCTCCCCACACATGTATTCTAATAGCCAAATATTATTATAATAACAATAATATAATAATAATAATGATAGTTTATTGATATATACTTTGTTAATAACCATAATTATTGTTTTTCATTTATTATCATAGTAATTATTAACACATGTTTATTATTATTGTTATTATTGTTATTATATGATCATAATTAACAATAATAATATTATTGTTATAAAAAAAAGGAGGGTACTAGGAAAACTTTTAATAATTATTAACAATAATAATAATGTTCTTATTTTATAATTATTTTTATTATTATCATAATTATTATAATCCGTTAAACCATGGAGCACCCGATGGAGATGGGTTATTTATTAATACAATAATAAGTCATTTCACTAGTATTGTCTTTATATGACTTATTATTGTATTGACTTATTAAGCACGGCGACTTAAAAGTTTATTATTATGAAAAATTATTGTTATTAGTAATAACTATTATTAACAAAAATAAGTCAATACAATAATAAGTCATATACAGAAGAATTGGGATCTAGGAAAACTTCACCGTTTTATTCGTTTATAATGAAATGACTTATTATTGTATTATTCATTATTATTGTTTCAATAATGATAATAATAACAATAATAATAATATTCATATCACTCATTTATTTTTTTTATTTTACTCCTTATAACTCCCATCCTCACACTCCCTCAAAACTAAATTTACTTATATCCCCTTTGAAGATTCACGACGAAAAAAAGGAGGGGGTTCCACTACCTCTCGGCTCATCCTCTCGACCCTCTTCAATCCTGTTTAGTCTAACCCTAATTGAAGTTGCCACACCTCTAATGGATTATCATGAAATTTATTATTATTATTATTATTATTATTATTATTATTATTATTATTATTATTATTATTATTGCAACGCCTTTGCAATAATAATTATTATCAATTTATTATGATAATAGGATTATTTAATAATTATTGAAGTTAAATATTATAATATTATTATCAGAATTTCTAATAATTTTAATAATAATAATTATTGATGGTATAATATTATTATAAGAGTAGGGACCTAATATTATTGTTATTATAATATTATTATTATTATAAAAATAATGTTATAATAATAATAATATTATTATATTATTGTTATTATTTGTTATTATAATTATATTAGAAATAATATAATTATGATAACCCATGAGAAACACAATAATTATTGTGAGAGTAGGGACCATCAATAATAATTAACAATAATTTGTTAATTATTATTATAACATCCGTATTATCATTATTGTTCATGTGTAAATAATATCGTGTAATATTATTATACGATATTGTTATGTTATTGTTTCAATAATAACAATAAATAACATAATTATTGATATAATTATACAGTATTACTCTGCTTGGGGCTTATTATTTATTGACGTATATTATTATGGGAACAATAATATATCATTATTATCAATATATGCAATGATTAATTTTATTGTATAATAATAATAATAATAATAATAATAATAATAATAATAATAATAATAATACACCATAACAATAATTAACAAATTATTGTCAATTATTAATAATTGTTATTAAATCAATTATTTTTAAAAATAACATCTCAATATTTTTATTATTAACAATTATTATTATTATTATTATAATGATCATTTTCGTATTATAGCGATAATACCCGCACTTATTATTGTTATTATTGTTATTATTATTATTAGCCATAATTATTATTATAACTAAAGATACTGAGAAAAAATGGATATGGGAAACGAATAAAGCATGGACTATTATTATTATTATTATTATTATTATTATTATTATTATTATTATTATTATTATTATTATTATGATCCGAAGTGATGTGGCTTCTCCAATGGCAGATGTTAGCAGATAGGACCGCGCCCTCCACTTCACCGCAGAATTTCAATTATGTTACCATAATTTTATCATTCAATAATATTATTTATTATTGTTATTATTATATTATTGTTATTGATAATAACAATAATAGTCTTATTAACGAATAATAATAGTGATTATTATTATAATCCCAGGAATAATAATCCACAACCCTAAATAATAATAATAATAATAATAATAATAATAATAATAATAATAATAATAATAATAACAACAACAACAACACGAGGACTTGGCATGATCGCACCAGTGCTTTAGTGCTAGTATGATCCACAGGCGTTGCAATAAATTAATGGATTACAATAGCAGTGTTTATATGGACTTTGAATATAAAAAAAAGAAAAAAAGGGAAAAAAATAAAAAAAAAATAATTCAATAAAAAAAATATATCGGAGGACCAAAATGAAAAAAAATAAAACAAAGTTTCACGCTAAAGATAAAAAAATAAAATAAAATTAAAATAAAAAAAAATCAAGAATATAAATAAGGGAATTTTGAGTTAAGAAAAATGATAAAGAAGAGATAGGGATAAGATAGGATTTTAAAAAAATTAAAATTAAAAAAAAAATAAAAAAATCTCCCATATCGTATCATGGGAGTTGGTGATTTGTTGAAAAGAAAATCTCTCGTATCATAGGGAGTTGAGGATTTGATGGAACGAAAAAACAACAAAGAAAAAAGGCGGGAAAAAGAGGAAAAAAAGGAGAGGAAAGAAAATAGAGAAAAAAATACACTGAGAAAAAAAAAACCAGAGAAAATACACAGAGAGAGTTTTTTGGAAAAGGAAGAAGAAGACGAAGAGAAGAAGAGGACAGAGTTCGGATCGCTGTTTGACAAACAAGAAGAGAAAGCTCACGGAAAGGTGTCATATTTTTTTTTCTTAAAAAAAGTAAATAAATAGATATAATAACGTTAAACATTATTTTGCATGATGAGCATGATGCATCCATGCCTTTACATACACCGGGTCCCATCTCCTTAAGTTTTTTATATGTATTCTTTTCATATCTCATGCACGTGAAAGACTCCATATTCATTGATAGCATGAAGGCCCCACCTGCTCATGATGTTTTTTTAGAATAAAAAAGCATGGTATGCATGATGATGGTGCTCCATGATATTTCCTCTAAAATTAGATGCATGCATGCACGTACATGCTCCTTGATAAAAAGTTAGCATGGCTCTTTTTGTTTTCCATGCGTTCTCTCTCTCTCTCTCTCTAGTCTACTCAAAGGGAGAGAGAGCTCCAAGTAATGGCTTCCCATGAAATAGAAATCATCACTTCATCGTCTGATAAGAACAACAACGTTGCTGATGGACTCACTGTGCTGCCTGGTGACTGGTGAGTATGGCTGGGCTGCAAACATAGAGAGGATTATGAAGGCATACGCTTTGAGGGATTTAAGCATGGCTGGGTATATATCAAGCAAGAAAACAATGGACATCAACTCGGAGAATCTAATCATGGAGGAGCCGAGGAGGCCGACGGATGCTGACAAGAACGACAAAGTCTGTCAAGGACCTTGTTCTGCTGTTATTCGAAACCTCTCTTTTTGATCTCCGGCTTCAGCTTGGATGATCCAAACACTCTTGGACAAGAGAACCCATAGGATGCTTAAGCTCTGTTTTAGCATTAAGGAAGATGATTCAATTGCTGATGACTTCCTACAATCTCAGAGGAATTGTGTTAGACGTGCTTGAGAGAGTGCTTGAATTACTAATATATGATGAGACACCTAGTAGCAGTATGCAACCTCACAATTGATGAAGTGCAAAACCATTTGCCTGAGCTAGGAAACCATCAAATCAAATGAAGTTAGATCGGTTAGATGAGTTATTAAATAGTTTCTCTGCAGTGGATCAAGCCTCATCTTCTTGGTGTTAAAGAGTTCACAAGTCATAAAAGAGATTCACAAGCATGATAGCCGAAGCTTATCAAATTCAAATCAAGTTCGTGATCCATCAACACAAAGATCCCATGACTTGAAATCCAAATCAAATCCAAAAATGCAAATTCAAATGTCCAAGAAACAAGTTCAAATGTTCAAGATACCAAATCTCAAATGAATCAACAAATAAGCTCAAGATATCAAAGCTAAAGCGTTGAAGAGTTTATAAGTTTTTAAAAAAGCTTCACAAGCGTGAAAGCCGAAGCTTACGAAAAGTCAAATCAAGTTCCAAGTCAAATAAAAAAAATGCAAAATCAAATATTCAAGACTCAAGTCTCAAATGAGTCAACAACCTTAAACCTAAAGCGTTGAAGAGTTCACAAGATGTCAAAAAAGCTTCACAAGCATAATAGCAGGAACTTATAAAAGTCAAATCAAGTTCATAATCCAAATAAAATAAAAAAAGTACAAATTGAAAATGTCCAAGTTCCAAGTTTCAAGCAAATCAACAAATGGGCTCAACAACATCAAGGATAAAGCATTGAAGAGTTCACAAGTTGTTAAAAAGCTTCATAAGCATGAAAGCCGAAGCATATGAAAATTCAAATCAAGTTCTAAATCAAATCAAATTAAAAAAAAAATGCAAAATCAAATGTTCAAGACTCAAGTTTCTAATGAATCAATAAATAAGCTCAACAACCTCAAAGCTAAAGCGTTGAAGAGTTCACAAGTTACAAAAAAGTTTCACAAGCCTGAAAGACGAAGCTTATGAAAAATCAAATCAAGTTCCAAATCAAGTTCCAAATCAAGTCCAAGATGCAAATTCAAATATCCAAGATACTAGTTCACAAGTTTCTAAATCATGTTCGAGATGCAAAGTTTGACGAAGACCAAAAGTCAACAATAGTCAAAGTACGCTTTTCGGCGAAATAGTTGGAAGGAGATAAAAAAGCTACAACCACTATTGCGTCAAGATGATCAAATTCTAAACTTCTTGTAATTTTAATGAAGTCCATGAGTTCATGTTTTTCAAAATGAATAAAATTTATTTGCCACAATTTGTTTCCTTGTTTACACTTATTTTCTTAATCGGAGGTTCCTGCGACAATATCCAGGATAATTAACATCAGGGGCTTGCCCCTAATGGAAGTTATGAACCCGCAATCCTTTGAAATCTACAAAATATTAAAATTTGATTTGTGATCCATGCTTTTTACCCGGTCAATCCCAATTAAAGGCCGGGTGGAAAGAAAAGAGCCCACAACATGTAATAAAAATTACATGTTATTATTATTATTATAATTATATCAACGAATAATATTATACCATAATTATTGATAACAATAATAATTATTATTATTGTTAAAAAATATGCAATTGGTATTAATAAATAATATTGTAATATATAATAATGACAATAATAACAATAACAATAACAATTATTATTATTATTATGTTAATAATAACAATTAATAGCAACAATAATGATAATAATATTTGCTACTCTTCAGAGTGTCACGATTATTAATATGATCCGAAGTGAAGATAATAATATTATTACCTTAACAATAATTATAATAATAATAATAATAATAATAATAATAATAATAATAATTATTATTATTATTATTATTATTATTCGGATAATAATAATAAGGCCTTGTCATAATAGTACTTTTAATTTTGACTACAATAATACCATGTTTATAATAATAAAAAATAAATTAATATTTAAAAATTATTAATAATATGGTTATTGTTACCATATTGTTATTATTATAATAACAATAATAACATTATTTATTATAATGATCTTGATAATAAAATAATAACAATATTGTTATTGTCTTATTATTTATTGTTACACACTATCATAACAATAATATGATATTGTTATCATTTTTATTATTATAATAATAATAATTATAATAATAATAATAATAATAATTATTATTATTATTATTATTATTATTATTTATTGTTATTGTTACAATAATATTGTAACAATAATTATTTCATTGTTATTACCAAAAACAAAATAATAACAATAACAAGGAATAATAATAATAAATAATAATGAAAATAATAATTTTTATTGTAATAATTTAAAAAAATAGTTAATTATTGTTATTAACTATTATAAAAACAATAACATAACAATAATTATTTTTTGAAATGACAATATTATTATCATTTTATTGTTATTGTTAATAATAATAATATTATTATTATTATTGCCAATAAATAACGATAACAATAATAATTATATTATTATTATTATTATTATTATTATTATTATTATTATTATTATTTAATAACAATAACAATAATAACTTATTGCTATTCTTATTATTATTAAATAATAAGAATAATTAAAATTATTGTTACAATAATATATCTAATAATATTATTTCTATAATACTGATAAAAAATGGATATGCGAAACGGAAATTATTGTTATTATTATTATTACAATAATAACAATAATTATATTATTGTTATTATTGTTATTATAAATCACTCCGAATAATATACAATTATTATAATAAATAATTCAATAACAATTATTATTTATTATTAAATATCATTTTAATAATAATAATAATCATTTATTATTGTTAATAATATTCTAATAACAATTATTATCCGTTACAATATATATTATTGTTATTATTAGCAATAATAATACTATTATTAATATATAGTATTGTTATTAATTATAACTATAATTGTTTATAATGTTACTATAAGGATAACATTATTATTGTAATAACTATTATTATTATTGTTAATCAAATGTCAAGAATAATTATTGTTACCATGGAGCAAAAATACCATGTTTATAATAATAACAAATAAATTAATATTTGTTATGTGGGCTCCTTTCTTTCCACCAGGCCTTTAATTAGGATCGACTGGGTAAAAAGCATGGATCACAAATCAAATTTTAATTATTTTGTAGACTTTAAGGGATTGTGGGTTCATGACTTCCATTAAGGGCAAACTCCTAATGTTAATTACTTTACACATTGTCGCAAGAACCTCCGATTAAGAAAAGAAGTGTGAACAAGGAAACAAATTGTGACAAATAAATTTTTATTCATTTCAATTAACATGAATTCATAGACTTCATTGAAAGTACAAGACATTTGGAATTATCTTGACACAACAATGATTGTAGCATTTCATCTCTTTTTTGACTATTTCGCCGAAAAGCGTGCTTTGACTTTTGTTGACTTTTGGTCTTCGTCAAACTTTGCATCTCGAACATGATTTAGAAACTTGTGAACTGGTATCTTGGATATTTGAATTTGCATCTTGGACTTGATTTGGAATTTGATTAGACTTTCATAAGCTTCAGCTTTTTCAGGCTTGTGAAACTTTTTGAAACTTGTGAACTCTTCAACACTTTAACCTTGAGGTTGTTGAGCTCATTTGTTCATTCATTGGAAACTTGTGTCTTGATCATTTGATTTTGCATTTGTTTTTATTTAATTTGGAACTTGATTTGAATTTTCATAAGCTTCAGCTTTCATGCTTGAAAAGAGGCCTATTCCTATGAAGATTTGGACATTTTCTATGAAGAATATATGTCCCTCCAAACCACATGCTCTATTCCAAAGAGGCCTATTCCTCCAATTTGACGGACTTGTTTGATATATACCAATGGATCGGTCACTCCATTACAACAAAGACTGGCAAAGTTACTTATGTTCATTGGGCAGATTTCTTTTGCAAGACTCCACAAGGAAGAAAGAGACCTAGAGGTGATAGCGTTCGTCCCATTCCTCGAGCCTCAGAAGAATGCAAACTGGCCTTCTTCCTATGTTTATGGCTTTGTCATTTTGTCATGACTTGTAGGAGCTCTTTTATTCATCCTGAAGTATTTGTAATGGCAACTAAACTAGCCAAAGGGACAAGGCTATCTCTAGCCTTTGCTGTGTTGACATGTATCTATACCAACCTAGACATCATGACTTCACAGTGTAAAGGGTCACAAAATATTTCTGTTCCTTTCCCATGTTATTACTTTTATGGTTGGATTGCATCATACTTTCCAGGAACCTACTCTCACCTCATGGCTCCTAGTGAGGACCTCAGAAATATAAACAGATTGCGAGAAATTCCCAGCATGGCCTACATAACACGTGTAGGAGTAGGCACCTATACTCCCAGAATGGCTCGGTGAATGTTAAGAAACGAAGGATGTCTCAATTGGTGCCCATTTTCCTGTGATGAACTCATGAGCAAAGGTTGGTATGAAGACTACAAAGAACCCAGCGATAACAAGATGCTCAACACAATTCAATCAGAATTCTTTATGGCCCTTCTTCAGAGCAAACTTCCTTTACACTTCAATAATGATATCTTCGCCCAACAATACAATCCGCATAGGTTTGCTCGGTAATTTGGTTACGATCAGGGCTTTCCAAAGGACATTCAAGTGTCGAAGCATCCTCAAGATACTGGCCTCTTAGTGGGTTAGGAACGGCCGTTCATCATATGTCTTTATTGCTTTCTCTATTTTTCCCTTCTTCATTTTTTTCATATTATTTATTTGCTTATTTATTTACTCCCTCTTTTTTTAGTTCCCAATCCGAATAGGAGTGAGGAAGAACAAGTCAACATCTCAAAACCCGAGTTTGAACTTACAAGTTCGTATTTTATTTTTTTATTATTATTATATTTTTTAACAATTTTTTTTATAATTTTTTTTTATAAAGACCACTTCTCTATTTTAGGTTCTCATAAAGCTTCTTCTTCAAAGGCAATTCCTTCTGAGCATAACTCTCTATACTCGGATTATGCGCATGATGATGATAACTACACACCCTTCCTTGATGTCGACCCTCCAGTGGAAAGCCCTCAAGTAGAAGCTATTCCTTTTACTCAAACCATCCCAAAAGATTTAACTCCAAAGGCCACTCTCGCCGATGATAATTCTCCTTCGAAAGGTTCTTTCAAACATGGGGAAGATTGTGCCACAAGAAACACATCTATAAACCCGTCTCATCCCCAATCTACTGAAAAAAATCATGTCTTACAAGCTGTTTGGTTAAATAATTTCATTGACAAGGTGAAATCATCACAGCCTCATGATAGTGAACCCCTAAGAGAAGAAATCATTAAACTTCATAAAACTATGATGTTGCTTGGGATCAATATTTCGGCCACAAGGGATAAGATATTTGAAGTGCTTGACATCGCAAAGCTTGTCCAAGACATGAAGGATAAAGAAGAAGATCCCCACATGGAAGAGAAGAAGAAATTGATGGCAAGTGCAAGGTGCATTGAAGAAAAGAAATCAGCCATCATGGTAATAACTCAAAGTATCGACGAGGCTAAGATAAGGCTTACCCAAACACAAAGGAAGCTACAAGGGTTGGAAGCCCAAAGAAAGAAGCTGAAAGCTCAAGAAGAAGAAGACATATACCTCATCAACTCAAGTTTGGGCTTATTAAAGTCCATTGCTCCAATAGAAGAACTAGACAAATCCTTAGCCATTGTCTTAGAAAAACTTGAAGCACTTGGAGGGGGTGATGATTCACACTTATCACCATTACTTGAAGAACTTCTCGCCAACTTTGAGAGATTGAAGTCACAACTTTAGTTTAACTTGTCTTCCTTTTTGATTTGATATTTGTTCTTTTTGGTTTAGACATTAGCTAGTTTATATCTTTGTTAGCTCAATCTAATAAATGGAATGAAATTCCATGTTGTTGTAGTCTTCTTTTTAGTAATAAATATTTTGGACTTTATTTGTGGATATTTCAAGCTTCACATATAATCTTCTCAATCTATTTTTCCTTTTGTTTTTGAAAGTTGGCCTTATACGCATTTGTAAACATTTTTAGCTAAATCTGGAATGATTTAATTAGCCATTCATCAACTTGATGGCACCATGGGCGGACAGGAAACCAAACAGGCATGGTCTTTGAACTCAAAAATTTTATGATGATCAAATGAGCCCAAAATCCAATCTCCACCTTTCATATTAGAGATGAAGACCTTAGGAACAACTGTAGAAGGTTTTACCAAGATTGAACATGGTTTGATATGGTGATGGTAAACTTGATGACAAGATAGCTAGGCAGGAATTTTGGCAGATTCTGCCTCTGAATTGTTGAATTTTTTATAATAGTCATATAAACTTAGAATACAATCTCCACCATTCATCTTGAAGATATGAACACCTTGATCATGTATAAAAAATTTTAGAAGGATTGAAGCTCTTTTGATCGTCTGATCTAGTGATAGATTTTGAATATAGTGTGATGACAATCATCAATGAATCCTATATACGATTTGCTTATTTGCTTATTTTATCTTGACAGTTAGTTGACTTGAGACTTGATCATAACCATTCAAATTAAGCATTGTCAAGTTTAGAGTCTCACAAAAAATTTTCAGACCAATCTGAACCTGTGGCATGGTCTGATTAACACCTTGATTAACATTGAGCATAGAGAGACGAAATCCTGAATCATGGTTCAAAATCCTTCTTTCCTTTATGAATCATGTAGGCTTCAAAACGAATTTCAACCGTTCAGATTGAAGACTAAGAAGGTATGTATGCTCTGGAAAAATTTCAGAACAATTAAAGTTAATTTGACCACCCGATGAACAGCTTGATTAAAGCAATACTAGCAAAGAAATTACAGCTTTCATCACATCAACAACCATCAGTTTTTCTCCTTTAACTTTTGCGCTTCTTTTTTTAATCATTATTTCGAGATCAAGCCTTAGTTCCTGAGCATGTCATTCCCATATCTTCACCTTATCACAGAGCTCATCTATTGTTTCTCGAGCCACATCAAGAAGATTTTTGCAGTACTTTGAAGACTTCAATGTCACTGGTGCCACATCTTGTAGAGAAATCTGCCCCTCTAGTGAAAGATGAATGATTGGATCTAGAAATATCGTCATTGTAACATCGACCATAAATTTTAAATTTGAGACTTCTTTCATAGGTCCTCAATGATTGAGCTGATCAGGAAGAAGACATTTGACATGGTCTTATTTGAATATTTGGATGTAGCCTTTTTCACCCATAATTATAAAACTTGAGACTTCTTCCACTTGCCCTCTGTGATAGAGTTAGCAAGCTTAAAAAGTAAGATTTTATTATTATTATTATTATTATTATTATTATTATTATTATTATTATTATTATTATTATTTATTTTTAATTTGAGATAAAAGGCTTGTTTGCTGGCACTTCTTCCACTTATCCTTAGTGATGAAGTTGATAAATTTTGAATATAATCTTTTTTTTTTTGCTTGCATACAAACTGATATGTGGTTTTATTAATTTTCATTTATTTTATTTTTTGATTTTTTTGATTTTCTATGTTTTTTATCTTTTTTTTTACCAAGTCAGATGACATTTTTGCTCAAGTGGTTATTTGACCATTTAAGTGATTAGTTGTACAATATGTACTTCAGGGTCACGCATCTCTTCATCTTCTTTTTTGTTTTTGTTTTTGTTTGTTTGTTTGTTTGTTTGTTTTTTTTTTTTTTTTGAAACTTTGGCAGGAGCTACGGGCATGAAACCTTGTGCCCCCTGCAACTTCTTATGGGGTTGCCCCCTTTATGTAACAAGTCAATCAACGACAAAGGTCTGTGACTTCAGAAGAAACTTCATTTTCTTTAATACAAACTTTTATATTATTTTATTTATTATTTTTTTTTAAACTTCGGCAAGAGCAACGAGCATGGAACCTTGTGCCTTCTTCAACTTCTTATGAGCTTGCCCCCTTTTATGCAACAAGTCAATCAAAAACAAAGGTCCGTGACTTTAGAAGCAAATTCATACAACCCTTTTTTTTTTTTTCATATCTCAGTCTTCAATCTCAATGAGATTTGGTGACTTGTCCCTTTAATCAAATTATTGACTAGAACTGAAGCTCACCAGTCATGATTTTTTTTTTTTTTTGACAAGTTTTGTATATGAGCTTGGTGGTGATGGTGACAGACTCAGCATGGCGTTGATAAAGTCTGACATCATCAAATTTGATATGTTTTTACTTTGTTGTTGTTGTTGTTATTGTTGTTGTTGCTGTTTTTTTTTTTTTGTTTGACCCATATAGATGGAGTCATAAAGCAGCTTTACTTCTTGCCCCCTTTCTAACAAGGCAGTGATGAGACATGAAGCGTTGAAATTTTTTATAAACATCTTTTCCACACTTACTTTCAAATATGGGAGGAGAAGTTTGTCCCACCGGGCGTGCTAGAATTTGTGGGCTTCTTTCTTTCCACCAGGCCTTTAATTAGGATCGACCGGGTAAAAAGCATGGATCACAAATCAAATTTTAATTATTTTGTAAACTTCAAGCGATTGTGGGTTCATGAGTTCCATTAGGGGCAAGCTCCTAATATTAATTGCCCTGGACATTGTCGCAAGAACCTCAGATTAAGAAAAGAAGTGTGAACAAGGAAACAAATTGTGATAAATAAATGTTTATTCATTTCAATTAAAATGAATTCATGGACTTCATTGAAAGTACAAGACATTTGGAATTATCTTGACACAACAATGATTTTAGCATTTCATCTCCTTTTGACTATTTCGTCGAAAAACGTGCTTTGACTTTTGTTGACTTTTGGTCTTCCTCAAACTTTGCATCTCGAACATGATTTAGAAACTTGTGAACTAGTATCTTGGATATTTGAATTTGCATCTTGGACTTGATTTGGAACTTGATTTGACTTTCATAAGCTTCAGTTTTTTCAGGTTTGTGAAACTTTTTGAAACTTGTGAACTTTTCAACGCTTTAACCTTGAGGTTGTTGAGCTCATTTGTTGATTCATTGGAAACTTGAGTCTTGACCATTTGATTTTGCATTTGTTTTTATTTGATTTGGAACTTGATTTAAATTTTCATATGCTTAGGCTTTCATGCTTGTGAAGCTTTTTACAACTTGTGAACTCTTTAACACTTTAGCTTTGAGGTTGTTGAGCTCATTTGTTGATTTGTTTGAAACTTGAAACATTTGACTTTACATTTTGAACATGATTTAGAAACTTGTGAACTTGTGTCTTGAATATTTGAATTTGCATCTTGGACTTGATTTGAAATTTGATTTGACTTTTCATAAGCTTCGGCCTTCGGGCTTTTGAGACCTTTTGAAACTTGTGAACTCTTCAACGCTTTAACCTTGAGGTTATTGAGTTCATTTGTTTATTTATTTAAAGAAAAAACTTGGACATTTGATTTTCGCATCTCGGACTTGATTTAGATTTCAAGTTATGGGACCTTTGTGTTGATGGATCACAAACTTGATTTGATTCTTCATTGGCTTCGGCTTTTATGCTTATGAAACCTTTGCAACTTGTGAACTCTTCAACGCTTTAGTTTTGAGGTTGTTGAGCTCATTTGTTGATTCATAAGCTTCGACTTTCATGCTTGTGAAGTTTTTTTTTACAACTTGTGAACTCTTCAACACTTTAGCCTTGAGGTTGTTGAGCTCATTTGTTGATTCATTTAAAATTTGAGGCTTTAACATTTGAACTTGCATTTTGGACATTCGAATTTGCATCTTTGAATTTGATTTGGATTTCAAGTCGTGGGATCTTTGTGTTGACAGATTACGAACTTGATTTGACTTTTATAATTTTACTTTTAAAAAGCTCCATCTTTTATGCTTGCTAAACTTCCTTCAGGTATTGACTTGTGAAACTCTTTGTGTCTTCAGACTGTTGAGTCCATCTGTCGATTCATTTGATCTTTTTTTTTAGTCTTGACTTGTGAAACTCTTTGTTTCTTGACTTTTTGATGTCTTCAGACTACTGTGTTCAATTTTTGATTCAATTAAACTTTTTTTTTAGTCTTGACTTGTGAAACTCTTTGTGTCTTGACTTTTTAATGTCTTCAGACTACTGAGTTCAATTGTCAATTCATTTGATCTTTTTTTTTAGTCTTGACTTGTGAAACTCTTTATGTCTTGACTTTTTGATGTCTTCAGACTACTGAGTTCAATTGTCGATTTGTTTGGTTTCTCTTTTCTCTTTTTTTTTTTTCAGTCTTGACTTGTGAAACTCTTTGAGTCTTGGGATTTCTGAGTTCAATTGTCGAACAATTTGATTTTGTTTTTATGTCTTGACTTGTGAAACTTTTTGAGTCTTGACTTCTGATGTCTTGATACTGCTAGGTTCATTTGTCGAGAGTTGTGAAACTCTATGAGTCTTGACTTCTGATGTCTTGAGACTTCCGAGTTCATTCATTATTGATTTGATCTTTTTTGCATATCATCAAGGAGTGACCTTTTCTATGATGACTTTAGCTTGCTTAGTCTTGGATTGGACTTCGAGTTGTAATCTTGAACTTGATCTCCTTTAATTTTGGCATTTGGGGACTTCAACATTTGATGCTTGTAGAGGATTTTAGCATCTCATCCTTGTGGAGAACTTCAGCATTTCATGCTTGTAGAGCCCTTATAACTTTGACTTGTGAAACTTTTTAAGCCCTTTGATTTCCTTATATCTCAGAACTTTAAAGTTTCATTTGTTATTTCATTTCCAATTTTTTTTCTTTACTTTTTTTTTTTACTTTTTGCCTTGGCTTGGAGAAAAACTTTCTTTCATTTTCGGAAAATATCATTATTTTTTTATAACTCCCGAGTGTGGCATGTCTTGCTTTAGACGACATTTTGGTTCAACATCTTCAAAGAAAAGTCCTCAATAACCTCTCTATGAGTTTCAAGAGGCAATGAGGGGCTCTCTCAAAGAGAGCTATCGTCATGTGTTAGAGCGAGCTTCAAGGGAGTTCTTCAAAAATCTTCATCCACTCTTTCAGCTTGTGTGATTGTCAGGAGGCAATGGAGAGGCTCTCTCAAGGAGAATATACACTCTCCATGCATTGGACATCACAACTAGCTTCAAGAGGGTCCTTAAGAGTCTTCAATAGGCCATTCGTCTCTGTGATTATCAAGAGGCAATGGGGAGGCTCTCTCGAGGGGAGCTTTCACTATGTATTGGACATCACGGTAGACTTCAAGGGGGTCTTTAAGAGTCTTCAATAGCCTATTCGCCTTAGTGATTATCAAGAGGCAACGGAGAGGCTCTCTCGAGGAGAACAGTCGCTATGCATTAGACATCACGGTAGACTTCAGGGGGGGTCTATAAGAGTCTTCAACATCCCATTCACCTCCGTGACTGTCAAGAGGCAATTGAGAGGCTCTTTCGAGGAGAATAGACGCCATGCATTAGACATTACGGTAGACTTCAGGGGGTCTTGTAAAATTACCAAAATACCCCTTATCTTTGCTAAAATCCTTTTTTCTTTCTTTTTTCTTTTTGCATTTAAACCCTCTTATTTTTCATCATTTTTTTTATTTTATCAAATTTTGCACATAGCACCCCAAACTTTCACATTTTCATATTTTTCATGGCTTTTTGCGGTTAAACCGTTGAGTTATCATATTTTCACATATTTTCACAATTTTGCATATATGTCCACAAATATATTTTTTTTGCGTGAACAAAGAGAGAAAACTTCAATGCAATGCATGGCATGAGTACATGAAGTGTATGAATTTTGGTTCATGTTTGCAAACTAGCATAACCAAGAAGAAGAAAAGATGCATGCATAGCTATACTATATATATACACACACATATAATATAATTCCAATTTTAATTAATTTTTTATTAAATAATAAGAAGTTATTGTATTTGGCACAGAAATTGACACGGTTTAGAAACAACCGTGCCAAATACCGTGCTAAATAAAATTATTTGGCAAGGGATTTGGCAGGTTGGTCAACAACCGTGCCAAAATCCGTGACAAATAAATTCATTGCTATATTTTTTATTTTCTTCATAAAATAATATATATGGAGATACACACACACACACACACATATAGATATCTATAATATACATACATACTTACATATATGTACTATATACATATATATATATATAGTACATATATGTATGTATGTATGTATATTATAGATATACTATATATACACACACATATAATATAATTCCAATTTTAATTAATTTTTTATTAAATAATAAGAAACCATTGTATTTGGCACGGAATTGGGCACGGTTGTTTCCAAACCGTGCCAAATACTGTGCCAAACAAAAATATTTGGCACGGTTGGCCGACGACCGTGCCAAATTCCGTGACAAATAAATTCTTCGTTATATTTTTTATTTTTTTCATAAAAAATTTTATGTGGAGATAGATATATACACACACACACCTATATAGATATACATACTATAGATACTATATATATATGTATATATACTATATATGTATGTATACATACATACATACAAACTGTATATATATATATATATATATATATATATATACAGACATATATTTTTTACTTTTTTCATAAAAAATTATGTATGGAGATACATATATATATATATATGCACACAAACATATATATAGATATACATACTATATATACTATAAATCTAAAATTTAGGCCCAAACTTATTGCATAGGGATCTTGAGCCATCAAAAGTGCCTCGAGATCATAAACATATCATTGAATATTTTTCTATTCTGTTTCACCTCCAACACTCGAAGCCTCGCATCCCGGGTTCCTTTTGGCCCCCTTCCTTCCTCTCTCTCTCTCTCTCTCTCTCTCTCTCTCTCTCTCTCTCTCTCTCTCTCACGTTTGGGGCAAGGGGGCTTGGAGACGACACAGCTGGAGGCATAGAAGGTAGGATCGCAATCTCTATGTACTTATCCATGTCTCTTTATCTATGAATCAAGCTGTCTATCAATCTATCGATCTATATTTGGATTGGTTGATTTGGTTTGGAATGTCTTCAATTGTTTTTAATGCGGAGATTTCTATGATTTTGGCATAAATTTAGAAATTTGTTGTTGTTGTTGTTGTTTTTTTTTTGTTTTTACAATTTGGGCAGAATCTAGGGTTTTTTTAGATGGATGGTGATTGGGGATTTGAGTGGAATCTAGGGTTCTCTTCACGATTAGTGTTTGGTCGTTAGGGATTTTATTTTTAATATACTTAATGGATATGAACTTCTGTAGTGACTGATTCGTTGATACGTTTACTCTTAAGAACCATATATTTTTAACAATTTGATCATGATTTTCTTCTTCCCCGTTTAGTAAGTGCTAATCCTCCTAGTTTGGATTTTGATGATGGGTAATTATTTGATATAATGTGGATGAATTGTGTGGAAATTGAATTGTGTAATGGATGAGGTAATTATTTTGAAGAATGAAGACAAAGAGGTTTAGGTGGATGCTAGCTAAAACTTTTCTCTCCTAGTTGATGGTGGAAGTGTTTGAAATGAGAAGCTTTTCTGTCTATATTACTGTTTCAAGTGCTCTGTTTCAAAGGAGGGAAACTGTCCTGAGTATGATTTACTGGTAATAAATGTGCTTTGGTTTGAGAGAATTTGGATTAACCCTTTTGTTCAAGAGTCAGTGAGGCCAATTGATTGATTCTATATTTCATTATGAAACCTTCATTCTGACCAATCTTCTAGAAGTGCTGGGAAAACCTAAGTAACCAGGACAATCTAATGTAGCTTTAGAGTCTTGCGTACTATTTGTAATAACTTTGAAAGCAATCATTGTTGTTGCTCAATTCACACATTATTAGAGGTATGCACGACTACGGTGTCATCTTTAGAAAAAAAGATTATTTGCAAATCATGTCCTTTGTAGTCTATGTTGACTCTGTTAGTAGGTTGTTTCTCTTATATTATCATATATGATGAATGATTAGTGCGCTACTTAGTATTATATGGGTGAAATCATGACTTACGCAGTTTGAAGAGATGTAGATAAAGGTAATATGGTTAGATGTTTTTGATAAAGATTATGAAGACTTTGAGTGAAAAATATTAAAAGTGACAGGAGTAGTTGGACCTTGAAACTATTTATATGATGTTGTCCTTGTTACTTGAAATCTAAATGTGACATTCATGCTATTTAAGATTGTTGATTTTTTGGCAAAAAGACAAGAATTGTGATGTTACCAGGAAGTAAATGGATACTAATGTGCTTGCTTTATGTATTAACTCATAATCATTAGAAAGAGAGTGTTTTGAGTGATAAGCTGTAAAGTAAAATTTAAGTTGATGGTGTGATAGAGGACTTTTTTTTTTTTTGCTTAGGTTCTCTTGGAATCTAGTGTTTTTATTTTGTATTTAAATTGCGATAGCCATGCCCTCTGTTTTTTTTTCTTTTTTTTTTCTACATGCATGTGCATGGAATCACCAAAAGTTCGTGCTTGGAACAACTAGGGTTCTCATGGATCCTTTATGTGAATGTATAATTGAGATCTAAGAATGTGTTCTAGATTTTAAGAAAGATGTTTAGAAGATGATATGTTTTGAGAGGATTGTGCCCAAAGTGGTCATAATTTATGGCAAAATTTGGATCATAAGGCAAAAATATTGTATGGAGCACAAATTGTATACATTGATGTAACAATGTATTTAAAAAGCACAAGAAAATTTCTTAGGATATCAAAACTCACATGTTACTTAGAACCTATAAGTGAGATTAAATTGATAAACATAAACCGAAGTCATAATTTAATCTTTATAGTCTGCACAAAATAGTAATTATAATAAGCGCTTATATATAGTTCATGCAAATTTAATTATTATGTATCAGTACCCTACTGTTCAGCAACAATATAATAATTCAACAAGCCCCACATTACAAATTTCAGGCATTTATACAAAGAAATTTCTGCTCAAAGCTTTATAGTTGAAAGATTTTAGTTTTCATGACTTAAAACCATGTAAAATTGTGATGTGAAAATTATTGAATACTTGCTTGCAGGTCTTTTGGTGGAGTTGATTATAAACTCAAAGCAATTGTGGTGTGAAAATTATTGAATGTAAATTCATTTAACCTTGTTGTTGATGTTGAATATACTTTAGTGTTTATGAGTGAAAGTTGAAGAACTAATTAGCAGTACATGAGTTGGTGAATGGGTTGTCCTAATTAATGCATTTCTATGTCCCTGTGGATTTATTTATCTATAGTGAATGTTAATTTGTAAAGATATTTAATTAAATTGAATGGGTTACTTTTTATATTTAAATAATGGTTTGATTCATTAATGGGATATTGGCAGAACTATTTTGGTAGTTATCTATTAATTTTGAATTGTCCTTTAACATGGCATTACTATTTTTGGTATTCTTTTATACGATGTCATTATCTCCATTAAAATAAATATTTATGACTAAAGATTTATACTTTTCCAACTACTGAAAGATGTTTACTGGCGATTGTTGTTGTTGTTGTTATTATTATTATTATTATTATTATTGTTATTATTATTATTATTATTATCGAAAATGTATTCATTATGAACAGTATGATATAATAACTTATTGATTGGCATACCATACACCTTATATGATTATTATTATGTTATAGCAATGTGTGAATGATATATATATTGATGCCTTTTCAAACACAAGTAGTAGCACATAAAAAAGAAACTTGATAATCTTGGATTTGGTTTTTGAGATATTATTTCAATTTCAATGAATTATTTGAGATATTGGAGGACATTGAAAGCTTTACAAGGAAAAAAAAACATTTCCTTAATTAGGTGGGTTTAATTAATTTTATGTTATGGACCACCCAATCTCAATTAATTTTATTTTATTTAAATTAATTTATCACTTAATTAATTAAGGTTATTTTATGTGGTTTTTGAGAGGAGAGTAATGGTTGGTTATATCAAACCATTTAAATTAATTTATCCATTTTTAAGTATACATAATTTTATAAGATGGTTTTTTAGAATTATTTGTTTCATTTCATGATAGAGGTAGATTAGATACAGCAGAAAATATGTTTGGTTGATTATTATGTATGTGGTTGTCTTTTTAATTATTAGTTCTTCTTTGATTATGTTGGTACATTTCATCAATGTTATTACTTCGTTCACTTAATCTTAATTTAATTAGATACATGAGAAAATATTACTTTCTTACATGCATCATTTATCAATTTTTAATAGGTTTATGATTACTTCGTTCACTTAATCTTGGTGATCACTAATAAAGGTTGCCAATCAACTTCAACAAAGAAAGAGAAATCTTCTAGGCCGAGTTGAGGTCTGGTATGCTTTGATGTTTTATTTCTCATTTTGTGTTGATTGTTAGTGTTATCTATCGAGAAACATAATTATTAGAGTCGATCATGTTATGCACATAGATGATTCGTACAACATCTTTATTCCTTTTGCTTGTTTCTATTAATGTATGTTAATTGTAGATGTTGATGTAGTTATTTTGATTGTCATTGTTTTAGTCATGTAGATATAAGTCTATTTAGATGAAAAATTGCTATACCTTGAGACATTTGAATACATGAACAGTAAAAATGTATGGTGAGATTTATTTGACATGTAAGTTTTTTAGATTACTACATGATAAAAAAAACAAAAAGATCTCTTGGTACATTTAATATTTATTCATGCATGTATGTATTGTCCATTGTTTTACATGCTTTTAAAATTATATATGCACATATGTATTAACATACATAGTGTGGGAATTAACAGTCGATCGTGCCTAATACTTAATTAAAAATAGTGGTTGTAGGACAAAAATGTTGTCAAGACAGTGGATGTATAATCGAAATCTACCTGGGCGAAAAGGATTAACTGACGAATTTATTGCTGGGGTGGATGAATTTATCCAGTTTGCAATTAATCAAGATGACTCATATAAGAATGGAGAAAATATTAGGTGTCCTTGTTCTAATTACAAAAATGCAATGTTTGTTCACCCAAATGATGTCATTACGCATTTATATTGTCATGGTTTTAAACAATGTTATTGGAATTGGACTTGTCATGGTGAAGAATTGTTTCCAACTAGTGAGGATCAACATGATGTTCAGGATCTTCTTGTGGAACAAGTGACACGTTGGGGTGACTATGGGCAGATGACTTGGGATCAAAGGATGGTATATGATTGTTTTCGTTCTCATGTTCCACCATGGGATCCATCTCATTGTAACAATGAAGCAGGTCCAAGCGTACAACCACCACTAGATGAGCCAGTTTCCAGTTTTCAGGGTGGTGAAAGAAGTCAATTAGCTGAAAGATATTTTGATGTGTTAAAAGTTGCTAATTAACCTTTGTACAAAGGTTGTGAGAATCACTCTCAATTGTCTTTTGTTGCTAGAATGTTAACTATCAAGTCCGATGCCAATATGTCTGAGACTGATTTTAATACCATAATTATTGCAATTAGAGAGGTTCTTCCTCCAGGTAATACAATGCCAACGGATTATTACCATCACAGAAAAACCATGAATGAATTAGGGCTGCCTGTGGTTAAAATTGATGCTTGCAAAAATGGTTGTATGTTATATTGGAAACACGATGACATGCACATTTCATGGAAGTTCTGTAATGAGCCAAGGTATAAACAAATAAAGGGTCGACACAGGCTACCTGATAATGGCAAGCATAAAAAGATTACGCAAGTAATATTAAGATATTTACCACTAACTCCAAGATTGTAGAGGTTATACGCTTCTAGTGCTACAGCAACGCACATGACTTGGCATGCTATTCATGAAAGAAACGAGGAAGTAATGCAGCATCCATCTGATGGTGAAGCATGGAAACATTTTGACGGAATTTATCCCAATTTCACCAAAGAACCCCGTTATGTTCGTTTGGGTTTGTGTGCTGATGGCTTTGCACCACATGGGCAATTTGGGAGAACGTATTCATGTTGGCCAGTAGTTGTGACCCTTTACAATCTTCCACCAGAAATGTGCATGAAAAGACCTTATATGTTCTTATCACTAATTTGTCCAGGGCCTAAGAACCCGAAGAAGAACATAGATGTATTTTTGCAACCTTTAATTGAAAAGTTGAATAATTTGTGGGAATTTGGTGAAATGACTTACGATGTTTCAAGAAATGAATATTTTCTCATGAAAGCTGCACTTTTGTGGACAATCAATGATTTTCCTGCATATGGGATGCTATCTGGTTGGAGTACTATCGGGGTTTTGGGATGGCCAATTTGTATGGAGAACTCGAATGCTTTCCATCTGCAACATAGTAGGAAGACAAGTTATTTTGATTGTCATCAGATGTTCTTACCACGAAATCATGCATACCGCAAGGACAAGAAAACTTTTATACGTGGTTGATTGGAAAAAAAATACTTCACCACAAAGATTGTCAGGTGAGGAAATTTTTAATCAGGTTATGCTATTTCCAACAGTAGTGGAAGACCCAGTTAACGCACCTCTAGTGTATGGAGCAACACATAAGTGGGCAAAAAAAGTATTTTTTTTGGGATCTACCCTACTGGAAAAATAATCTAATTCGACATAATCTTGATGTGATGCATATAGAAAAAAATGTCTTCAACAATGTTTTTTTCATAGTTATGGATGTGAAAGGGAAGAGTAAGGATAATATTAATGCAAGAAAAGATGTTGGTATTCTTTGTGACTTTAAAGAAATAGCGGTTCTTTCAAACTTTTCAAGTCAAACTATTCCTAAAGCAGTTTATACCTTAACAAAATAACAGAAGAGGGTCATTGTGGATGGATTCAAGAGTTAAGGTTTCCAAATGGTTATGCTTCTAATCTTGGAAGGTGTGTTGACATGAATGAATTGAAAATGATTGTTATGAAGAGTCACGACTTCCATGTCTTTATGCAAAGGCTCATTCCAATTGCCTTTAGAGAATTGTTGCCATCGTTTGTTTGGAATCCACTGACAGAATTAAGTTTGTTATTTCGCACAATATGTTCTGCTGTAGTTGATATTGACAAAATTATTGAGTTAGAGGAAAAGGCTATAGTGATTTTATGTAACTTGGAAAAATATTTCCACCAGTTTTTTTTATTCCATGGAACATCTCATTGTTCATTTACAATATGAAGTTAGAATTGGAGGTCCTGTTCAATATAGATGGATGTACCCCTTCGAGAGGTAATACACCCCATTACCTAATTTTGTTGACTTCAATTCCTTCTTTACTTAATTTATATAGAGTTCTATTATTTTTATATGTGTAGGTTTCTCAAGGAATTAAAGAAAACTTTAAAAAATAAAGCACACTTCGAGGGTTCAATTTGCCAAGCATATATTACTCAAGAAATCAACATTTTTGCAAAGCATTACTTTGAACCTCATATATCGTGTAGAAGGTGGAGACCGCGATGAAATGATGAGGGTTGTAGCAATGATATTTTCCCAACTTTCTCGATATTCAATTATACTGGTCGAGGCAAAGGTCGTCCAAGAATTAGGTGGTTATCTGAAGATGAGTTACATGTGGCACATACTTATGTGTTACGAAATTGTCCAGAAGTATATCCATATTACAAGTAAGTTATTATTGAATAATGAGAAATATAATTTATAATGTGTACATGTTCAAGATCCAATTTTGATATATAATTATTTCTTGTTTGAGTGGACATTCTTAGGATATTTGTCACCTACCTGGAAGGGAACCCATCTGATGCCATTGATGAGGCAGTTGATAAGCATTTCACAAAATGGTTTGAAAATTTTGTGAGTAATGATACAGACATGTTTAAATTGTATTAAGAAATAATGAAAATTTTCATTAACATTTTTTGGGATTTAGGTGGAAAATGAAGTTAATCAAGTAACCGATCCTCTCTTATGGAGTTTGGCTTGGGGTCCATCAAAGAAGGTGACAATATGGCCAAGATATTTCATTAATGGCTACAACTTTCATACTGTTGCACATGGCATGGAGAAATTAACCATAGTGGTGTTTGTGTAAGAGGAAGCAATTCGGAGGATTCATCTTGTGATTTTTATGGTTTACTCGAAGATGTAGTGTAGCTTGAGTACCATGGTAGCAGATGGAATCATGTAGTACTCTTTGAGTGTACATGGTTTGACCCATTGCATGGCACCAAGGTTCACCCCCTATATAAGTTGGTTGATATTAATTGTAAAAGGTTATATCAAAAGTATGATCCATTTGTGTTGGCCCAACAAGTCACTCAAGTAAACTATGTTGCATACTCAAGCATGAAGAAAAACAAAGTTGATTGGTTGGCTGTTTGTCCCACAAAAGCTAGGGAATGGTTGAGACAAGTTGGCCAGAAAAAGATGCATCTGCATATCAAATGGAGGAAATCCAGTCCTCAACCGGTGTTAGTATTATAGAAGAAATTCCTCCTTTGTTTGACCTACAAGGCATACAACTTATTGTTGACTTGTCTGAACTGCAACCCATTTCGGAAAGTGAAACCGAGGAAGACAAAGAAAATGAGCTAACAGAAAATGAAGAAAACGAACAAATTGATGTTGATGATGGTGATGGTGATGGTGATGGTGATGATGATGATGATGATGATGATGATGATGATGATGATGATGATGATGGTGACTGTAATGATGATGACGATATTGAAGAACATAACTTTTAACAAGCTATGCACTATTTTGATAAACTCTTTGTTTGTACTTCCTTTTGATATAAACCTCTTATTTTTATAAAGTCGGTGGTTTTATGTTATTTTGAATAAAAACTTGCTATGCTATCTCATTGTGAGAATCTCATTCATGCTTTTAATGTGATAAGTAGTTTTACCATTTTTGTTCTCATTTGTGCTTTCATGTAGGTGGGTAGATTATTTCACTTGAACAGTGATGGATTGTTATCAAGATTCTAGGACAACATCGGGTTTGAATTTTCATTTATTTTAATCTTACTTTTTTCTGAAAATTGTTTTCAAATTTATTTTGTTAACAAAAGGATTATGTCAATAAACATATTTATTTTCAATTAAGTAAGATGGCATGGATATAAAATGAAGAGTCTGGGATTTTTACCATCGTGCTAAATTAGAATTGAATGAATATCAAATTTGGTAAAATAGCAATTTGTTTGAATCACATTGAATTTATCCACCACTAGCAATACTTTGTTATCATTCATGTATATGTATGTACATTTATATTTTTATTGATACTTATCTCTCAAGACGGGGTCATTCTGGACGTCAATCAAAATCGGGCCATGGTGGCCGTTCCACATGGGACCGGGGTCGCTCCACCCCGAATATTCATCAAAGATCGGGTGACAGCTCTACATCAATACCTAATACTATGACAGATTTGGGAATGCCTCCTTGTATACATCCAAGCATTCAACCAACAACAACAATGACTCCTTTACCACCAATAATGCAACCTTCACCAACACTACCAGTAGCGGAGTCTCCCCCAGTTCCACATGGAGAGGCTTCTACCCATGCCTCTGAGGACTACTCCCCGGCAATGGAAGTGCCATCCAATGAGTCTGAGAGCACTAGACCACCCTAGTTCATCACCCTAGAGCAATGGAAGCACTCATGGAAGGAAAGATGGCACACTTGAGGTTGGGCGTGCCACAGAAATTGTTGTACATATAATTTTTTTTTTAAAATAAAACAATATTGGAGCCAAAAGATGAAAATTTTAGAAATTACATTTTAATGTGCCATGGTGCATTGAAATATATGTTCATAAAATAAATTAATATTGTTGACATGTCATACCACTTAAGGACATTTACATGTGAAAAAATATTGTGCTTTTGCTATTAACAACCATGCAAAGTAATCATAAACAGTAACAAACATACATAAGGAAATTATACGTTCATTAATTTTTTAAAATCCAATGGAAGTTACATATGGAATCTATAAATGTTTTAGCAAACCTCGTATGGGGAAAAATATAGTATAAAGAATATAGTATTAATTTTCCACAATCAAATCGAAGTCATACATGCATTATGAATTATCACATGCTTAGTTAGGCTTTACAAATGAAAAAAAAAATGTTGTCCTTCATTTAGTATTAAATGAAGGACATTTACAAGTGAAAAATGTTGTGCTTTGCCTATTAACAAACATGCAAAGTAATCATCAAGAATAATAAATATACATTTGCATTGATTTTCCAAAATCCAATGGAAGTTATACATGGAAGTTATAAATGCATTTGAAACTCTCATATGGTAAAAGATGTAGTATAAGGAACATAGTATTAATTTTCTAATATCCAATGGAAATACGTGCATTAGGAATTATCACATGCTTACTTAGGATTTACAAGTAAAAAAATTTTGTGACATTTACAAGTGAGAAAATGTTATGTTTTTGCTATTAAGAACAATGCAAAGTAATCATCAAGAGTAATAAACATACATTAGGAAATTATACATGCATTAATTTTCCAAAATCCAATGGAAGTTATACATGGAAGTTATAAATGCATTTGGAAATCTCATATGGGAAAAGATGTAGTATAAGGAACATAGTATTAATTTTCCAAAATCCAATATAAGTTATACATGTATTAGGAATTCTCGCATGCTCAGTTAAACTTTTGAATGAACAAAACATTAGTTTGAATATTTTGAGTTTAAATTTTGTTTGACTTTGGATAATATTTATATAATCATTTTGAAAGGAAGCTTATTTGAAATGCAGGAACAATTTGAGAAAGCTATTGTAGACAAATGTAGTCAAGGAGTAGATGAGGGTTCTATTAATCAAGATGAATTATGGGATGAGATAGCTATTGGAAATCGTAACAAAGTTGTAGGAAAAAGGTAACATTGTTAGGCAAATGTCCTCATCCAATTACAAGCCATGCGCAGGGCCTTCCGAATCAACTGAACAACTCCACAACAAAGTTAAAGAGTTACAGGAGGAGCTTGCTAGATCTTGCGCTGAGGCTGATGCTGAGTTGGCTCGACGTGAGTTATTTGAATCATCATTTCTTGTTGCACTTCTGGTACAAGTTATTGACCTCTCTAGCATGCCTATTACTGCTCGTACACCACATGCCCCTCGAGCACCAACAGGAGAGTCCCAAACACATGCTGATGAGCACTCTCCAATGTTGAAGAAAGCTCGGGTTTCCCCATCTACAGATAATTCTCTTGATGACTTTGATGATGATGTAGGCTGGGATTAAGATGATGTAGAGGGTTAGAGTTTTGTGGTATTTTGTTGAATGATGTTGATCGGGACTCGAATGATTGTAATAACATTTATGTTTATTTTATAAATGCTATAAGACATATTTTTGTAAATTAATGTAGGTTATCATATAAATTTTACAAATGCTACAGAACATATTTTATAAATGAATCTACCATTATTTAGCAAAATAAATTTTAATTATTCATGAAATAAATAAAATTATGCCAAATTCCGTGCCAACTTCCGTGCCAAAATTTGTGATAGAAAATGTGCTACAAATCATATAAATTCTAAAACCGTGACAACATATGTGACAAAAAACAGTGCAAAATATCGTAAAACCGTGCCAAAAACTGTGACAAAATATGTGACAAAAAACCGCGCAAAATATCGCAAAACCGTGCCAAAAACCGTGACAAACATAACCGTGACAAACAAAACCGTGCCAAACCGTGCTAAAAACCGTGACAAATTCAACCGTGCCAAAAACCGTGCCAATTAAAACCATGCCAACTAAAAACGTGACAAATCTAACCATGCCAACAATCGTGACAAATCTAACCGTGGCGACAACCGTGACAAATTTAACCGTGCCAAAACCCGTGACAACTCAAACAGTGACGATATACACCGTGTCAAAATATACTCTGTGCCAAAAACCGTGACAAAATTTGTCACGGTTTTGCTATACCGTGACAAATTATATTTGTCACGCATGCTATAGGCACTGTTAAGATTCCGTGCCAAAAACTGTGCCAAAATCAATTTGTCATGGTTTTTAGTCCCAAATCCGTGCCAAATTTACTGTGCCAAATTCCTGTTTTTCTTGTAGTATCTAGCATAGTATCTAGCATAATCTGAAAAGTTTGCAATTAGAAGTACTCAAAGATGACTTCATCAGCATTAATATGAATTGCAATTTTAATCCATTCCGAAATAAGCGATCACTGATCACAAAATAATTTCCATACAAAATTAACTTCCGTGCAATTATAATATCATATGCAGATCTATTCTCGACAATATTTTCCATACAAAATTAACTCCAGATAAGATAGAAATTTTGCCAATATAGTCGATGTCCATCCCCCGCCTTACCAATGGTGACTTCATGAATGCCAACCTGTTGTAAATTATGAATTAATTTTGATAGTAAAAAATACGAAAACTCGAGGGAAATGTTGGCCACTAAACTTGAGCTGAGACTATGGCTACAATGTTCAGGCATCTAATGTTTGACTTTGCTCCAATGACTTCATCACACCGATATGGCTGTTGTTGTCCATTCATGTCTAGGTATATATCGATAGTATCAATACATGTATACAACCAAAAGAAATGTTGAATTCATTCATAATAAAGTACAGATTAAACAAGTACTAAGATGAGAAAGCTCACTGCAAAGAGTTCTATTGGCTAGAAGACCTAAAAGGTGAAATTTTATAAGAATATATAAGTGTTATTTTATAGCTTTGTAGTACACATAAAAGGAGAAATTTTATAAGAATATTTAAGTGTTATTTTACTGCTTTGTAGTAGCCATAAAAGGAGAAATTTAGGATGCTCTCATCAATTGCTATATCTATAAAACACTCTTCACATGTAAGTTTGTATGACATAGGAACCAATTCAGAATTCAAGACTAAATATTTTCACCTAACTAAAATTTCATATACAACATGAAAATCCAATAAATAAACTTAAAAACAATATAACAGCTGTAGACAACTTTTATGAACCAGATATACCATTTTATGAGGAAAGCAAAATTTGAACATAATTGCATAAGCCACCCAAATTTAATTATGCTTATTTAATGAAAGAAAATAGATTGATCCCTCACAAGAGAGCTTACCAATTCCAGCCAAATCAAATGGTGAATTAAAAAGTACCAAATTTGCAGTATAAAAATGTGCCCTTTCTCCCATTGAAGGTCAAACATAATAAAGAGCATCATAATGAAATGAATGCTCTCAAACTTATATGCAACACTTTACAAAAAGCACTTCAAAAATTAGCTTCTTACTTATATGCATAAAGATTGCTAGAAATACAGTATGCACTAACAATACCATATTATGTTTGGATCAGGGAAAAAGAAATGAAAATAGTGAAAAAAAATAAAAAATATAGGAACAAAGGGACTCATGAACATTCTTTGATCGAGCTAAGTAAAACAAAATCAAAATATCTTATCAATTATGAACAAGATATTGCATCCCTACTTGCATATATGAAATGATTTCTCAAGCTTCTCAATTCCACCAGTTTGAGTGAAGGCCTCATCTATAACAAAACAGTGAAAAAAAAAATAATTACTCACATGAATAAACCTGAATAATAGACAAGAAAAATTCAGAGAATGAATATGTATCATTCTAAGCTTAGATCTTGCCTCTCTATTCTTTCACATGGAACCTTAATCAAGGGTTGCAACTAAAGTTGCCAGGCCACCCAATCTCCATGCTCTTTTATAGGGCAAATCATCATGGCCACAAGAACATCACTTTTAAAGAGTAATGCTATATAGAGCGAACCAAATACACAACCCAGCCACATCGACAAAAAGAAATACATAATTCAACAAAATGTTTCATGCTGAATATATATAAAATATCAAGCAACAGAATCAGACAAGAAGCTCAAATTCAAATTTTTAAATTTTCTTCCATCCTTCCTCCTCCCTCTACAATAATAGGAGTAGCGGTTGCCTACTAGGCCATCCAAGCTACTACGCCGTCGTTGTAGAGAGACGAGGGCACAAGAGAACTTTTTAGGGCATCATCATTGCCTATGTACCTGATTTCAAAATGAGCCGATACGGACAAGGGCACCAAAGAGGAGAGTGCCCGGCCTTGGAAGAGAAGCTAGGGCAAAGGCAGGGGAGAGAAGTGGCGGCCAGCCTTGGAAGAGAAGCTAGGGCGTAGATAGGTGAGAGAAGCGGCGACCGGGAGCGGGGGAATGAAGCGGCTTCTCTTCCAAGCTAGGGCACACTGCTGCGGCCGGATCGGGGACTGGGAGGGGGGCAAGGAAGCAGGGACCCGGGGCTGGCCAGGGAAGCGACTGCCGGAACGGGGACCGGGAGAGGGGAAGGGAACCGACGGCCAGGCTCATAACCGAGAGAGAGGAGACCAGACACGAGAGAGAGAGAGAGAGAGAGAGAGATATGACGCAGCTGCCGAGGAGCGGCTACATATCACTCGTGCCACAAGAGAGAAGAACCGGTACTGGGATCTGTGATGCAGGAGAAAGAGAGGAGTGTTGAGTTGCGGGAGATGGAAAATGAGAGAGCTAGGTTACGAATGAGAGAGACAGGTGATAGAGAGAGTATAAAATTACTTCTCATTTCTTTTTTAAAATAAAAAAAAAAAGAGAAAAGAACCAGCTACATCAGTCGTGTGCTTGTGACGGGTTCGCTCTATATAGCATTATTCTTCTTTTATATATATATATATATATATATATATTTATAATAACAGTAATTATTATTATTATTATTAACAATATAATTATTAGTATTTTGTAGCACCCCCAATAAAAGCTTATTATTGTATAATAGTCCTCGTGTTGTTGTTATTATTATTACAATAATAAATTTTTATTATATTACAATTAATATAATAATATTTATTATTATTACAAATTATAATAATTATAATAACCATATAATAATTTGATTATTATTGTTAATTGTAACTTTTATAACTTTTATTATTATTATTAATTGTTGTTATTATTGTTATTAAGGGAATAAATATAAGTTATTGAGAAATAACTTATATTATTATAAGTTATTATTGTGCATCTCTATCGCACTACACCATAATGGGTCTTTAGCGGCGTTTTTGAAAAACGCCGCTATATTTAAAACTTTCACGGCGTTTTTTCCATAAACGCCGCTGAAAATCTATTTATCTGGCGTTTTTTAGAAGTGCCACGAAAATACTGTAATTTAGCGGCGTTTTTGTCATAAACGCCACCAAAGTAATGTCATTAGCGGCGTCTTTTAGAAAAACACCGCTAAATTCCTAATATTATTAAATTTAAAAATAATAAAATTTATATTTAGCGGCGTTTTTGTAATAAATGCCACGAAAGTAATGGCATTAGCGGCGTTTTTAAGAAAAATGCCGCAAAATTCCTGATATTATTAATTTTAAAAATAATAAATTTTATATTCAGTGACGGTTTTGTAATAAACGCCACGAAAGTAATGGCATTAGCGGCGTTTTTTAAGAAAAACACCGCAAAATTCCTGATATTATTAATTTTAAAAATAATAAAATTTATATTTACTGGCATTTTTGTAATAAACGCCACGAAAGTAATAGCATTAGCGGCGTTTTTCTAAGAAACGCCGCTAAATTCCTGATATTATTAAATTTAAAAATAAAAAAAATTATATTTAGCGGCTTTTATTTGAAAAAAAACGCCGCAAAATGATATAAATTTTTTATTTTAAAATTTATAAAACTAAAACTTTTGCGGCATTTGTACCAAAAAACGCGGTGAAAATTTAAATATTTTTAATTTAAAAATTTAAAATTAAACTTTAACGGCGTTTATGCGTAAAAACACCGCTAAAGTTTTAATTTTTTGAAAATTCAAAATTTGCGCCATTTTTTTCAGAAAAATTTGAATTTAGCACCATTAATTTTAAATTTTTTATTTAGGGTCGTTTTTATTAAAAAACGCCGCTAAATACCATCAGATTATAATTTTGTTATAAATACCTTTGAGAAGATGAAGGTTGTGTTGTTGATGATGATGATGATGGTGATGATGATAATGACGCGATAAGAAAAAGAAGAAGAAGAAGAAGAAGAAGAAGATCATGATGATGAAGAAGATGATGATGAAGAAGAAGAAGAAGATCATAATGATGAAGAAGAAGAAACTAGAAGAAGAAGAAGAAGAAGAAGAAGAAGATGATGATGATGATGATGATGATGATGATGAAGAAGAAGAAGAAGAAGAAGAAGAATGAGGAGGAGGAACTAGAGATAAAGAGATAATAATAATAATAATAATAATAATAATAATAATAATAATAATAATAATAATAATAATAATAAATCAATTTAAAAATAATATTAATATATTATTACTGTTAGTATTATTATTATTACAATGAAAAATTATCTATTGTAACCCTTCAATTTAAAAATTATGTTATTATTATTATCAATATATGCAACGGATAATTACATATTAATATTAATATTATTTTTATAAATTCACAATAAAATAATAGTAATAAACACAAATTATAATAATTATTCGTTGACAATAATTATTATGCTTAAAATTATATAAATCAGTTTATTATTATTATTATTGCAACACGATTATATTAATAAATCATGGAGAAAAAAAAGGGGTGCAACAGGAGGATTTCCCAAGAGATCACCCATCCTACTACAACTCTCGACCAAGCACGCTTAACTTTGGATATCTTTGGAGTTCTAATGGAATCCGGTGCTTTATTGCTAGCATGATCACATCCAATGAATATGCACAGGTGTTGCAATAAATTGATGTGTTACAACAGTAGACAAGGCAAAGATAACAATAACAATAACAATAAATTGATTTAATTTATTGTAGTTTGTTAGCGGATAATAATAAAAAGGAGTGCAACACGATCATATTAATATAATTGTGTTGCAATAATAATAATAATAATAATAATAATAATAATAATAATAATAATAATAATAATAATAATAATAATAATAATAATAAGAGGATTTATATAGTTTTAAGAATAATAATTATTGTCAATGAATAATTATTATGATTTTGTGTTTATTATTATTATTTTATTGTTAATTTATTATAACAATAATAATATTAATATGATAATTATCCGTTGCATATATTGATAATAACAATAACATAATTTAATACCGCTATTATCATAATAATAGTTATTATTAACAATAATTATTGTTACAATAAATTAATAATAATATAATAACAATAATTATTATTCGTTATTATCATAATAACAAATATTTGCTATTATTATTATTATTATTATTATTATTATTATTATTGTTAATAATAACGATAATTATATATAATATTATAGTATTATTATTGTTTATTATTATTTTTGTTATTATGTGCAACGCCTGTGCATATATTAACAATACTTATTAACAATAATAATAATAATAATAATAATAATAATAATAATAATAATAATAATAATAATAATAATAAATCATTATGTTATGTGGGCTCCTTTCTTTCCACCCGGTCTTTGATTGGGATTGACCGGGTAAAAAACATCGATCACAAATCAAATTTTAATTATTTTCATATTTTCAGGTGATTGTAGGTTCATGACTTAAATTAGGGGCAAGCCCTAATATTAATTACACCAGACAATGTCATGGGAACCTTCTATTAAGAAACATGTGTGAATGAGAAATAAATGAAGAAATACAAAAATTAATTTTTTTTATTTAATTTCAAAGAGCATATGAGTACATAATTATGAGCGAGAATGCAAAAATATTAAGAGCGCTATTTTTTTTTGTCATGTTCTACAACTTTCTTCTTTTTTTTTAACTTAGCTGACGCTCTTGACTTCTTTGCTAAAGCATCGGAAGACCCTTTAGCATTGGTGACTGTGGCCTTCTTCAATTTTTTTAGTTGTGTTTGCATCTCGACACATTGCATAACTTTTAAGCTGCGGACACTATGCACTTATGAGTTTTTCTACTTGGTCATCTTCATTTCTTTGATTGCTGAAGACTTTGACCCTTTGTGCTTGTAAAATCTTCAGCTCTCTGACTTGTGAAACTCCTCAAGTCTTTGACTTCTTTGTGTCTTAAACTTCAAAATTGCATTTGTCATTTAGGTCTTGAATCTTCAATGCTTGTATGTCTTGACCTTTAAATCTTCAAGTCGTGGACTTCAACATGATTAAGTCATTAACTTGACAATTTTGACTTGATTTTTTTTTTTAAATTGTCCTCAAGCTGTAATTATGAATTTGATTTCCGTTGACTAAGTCACCCTTTGAGTTCTCCAATTCATTTTTTGCGAGAGAGACCTCACGATGGGTTTCAAGAGATTTTTTTTTAACACTCCTTTTTTTACTTCAATGAGTATCAACAAGGGAATTTTTTTTTATCATTTTTTTTCCTTTACTTTTCATTTTACTCCTCCTTTCATGTCAAGAAGAGAGAATTTTTTTTTTGTGAAATTTTCATTTTTTTTCTTTTACTCCAATGAGTGTTGAAAGACCTCGAGGTGAGTTCAAACGAGATTTTCATAAAATTTTTTATTTTACTCTTTCTTTCACTCCAATGAATGTCAAAAGACCTCAAAGTGAGTTCAAAGAAGGTTTTGGAGAGATTTAAAATTTTTTACATAGAAAATTTTCTTTACTCCCAAGAGTGTCAAGATTTCAAGGGGGAGTTAGAGAAATTTCATAGAAAATTTTCTTTACCACAAAGATTGTCAAGACTTCAAGGGAGAGTTAGAGAAATTTCATAGAAAATTTACTTTACCCCAAAGACTGTCAAGACTTCAAGGGGGAGATAGAGAAGTTTCATAGAAAATTTCCTTTACTCTAAACAGTGTCAAGACTTCAAAGGGGAGTTAGAGAAATTTCATAGAAAATTTTCTTTACCACAAAGAGTATCAAGACTTCAAAGGGGAGTTAGAGAAATTTCATAGAAAATTTCCTTTACCCCAAAGAGTGTCAAGACTTCAGGGGAGTTGGAGAAATTTCATAGAAAATTTCCTTTACCCCAAAGGGTGTTAATACTTCCAAAGGGAATTAGAGAAATTTCATAGAAAATTTTCTTTACCCCAAAGAGTATCAAGACTTCCAAAGGGAATTAGAGAAATTCTTATAGTTTTTTTTAGGAGAGTTCCTGCAAAAAACTCATCCTTCATTTTTTCTCTCTTCTTCCACTCTTATTTTACTCATCCCCCATTTTTTCTTATTTTTTTCCTTATAATTTTTTTTATATTCATCCTTCAATTTTTCTCATTTTTACCCTCTTCTCTTTTTACTCATCCCTCATTTTTTTTCTCATTTTTCCCCTCTTCTCTTTTTTTACTTATCCCTTATTTTTTTTCTCATTTTTCCCTTCTTCTTTTTTTACTCATCCCTCATTTTTTCCTTATTTTTTCCCTCTTCTTTTTTTTACTTATCACTTTTTTAAAATTTTTTCCCTTTTCATTTTTTTACTCATCATTTTATTTTTTCTTTCTCCTTTCTCTCTTTTTTCACTCACCCTTCAATTTTTCCTCTCTTTTTTTCTTCCTCTCTTTTTTTTACTCATCTCTTTTTTTACTCATTTTTTCATTCATTTTTTTCCTTCTCAAGGCAAAATTCAGCACAATCTTGTCAATGCTTCTGGCAAGCTCATGGTTCGCAAGGCATCCTGGTCTTAAGAAAGGCAAGAAGGAATTGATTCGGCAACTTTTGCTCCACTTTTTTTTTCAGTTATTAGAGCCTTCTGGGATGGATGAACAAGCCATGCTAATACCCTAATACAGCTTGGCAATATAGAAACATGATCCGCACATCTCAGACTGACAATCACCTACTCTCTTCTTGTTTCCAATTCCATAAGAAAGTTTCTCGTTGACATCAGGATCTAGAGGCATACTAGTTTGACCCATTGTTTTTTATTATCTTCCATATGAATTTGGTCCTTTCCCGAATTGTGGCTAATAATCCATCATTCCATTGCTCAGCTTCAAAAAGAATTTCTTCAATTTGAGCAACTAATGCAGCTTCAAAGTCCTTAAAAAAATGCTCATAGATAATTTTATAGGAATCTCTTGACAAGCCGTCCTTCAAGTCTTCATATCTCTTGAGGACCTTTGACAATATTTCCCTTGAAGTCTCCAAGCTATGATCATCTTCCAGAACAAAGTTAATGCTATCTGTTACCGCATCTTCACGTGCCCTCAATTGTTTGAGTTGCTTGAAAGGATTTCTCCTTCCGCTATTCCTTCTCAGAACGCAAGGGAGGACGAGAATGCAAACTCGGTGACCCCTCGATCTTCTTCACGCTTGGCTCAGTGAAATCTACAGGCACGACTACCCTCCAGTCTGTGCATTCCTCGCAGAGGCCGTCGAATCCCTCTCCATTTTCTTAATCTTAAGTGCACCGAGCCTTGCCGACAGCCTTCTGATTTTCCTTCTCGACCTCCTCAATCTCAGCATCGATCTTGCTCTCATCCAAATCATCATCAAGAAGCTTGACCCCTAATAGGGGCCCGAAAGTACACGAGTTGTCGAAGTAATAAAGTACCCCGGTGAGAGGGTAGTCGAATCCACAGGGAGTAGGGATTAGAGACACAAGAAATTGCTACTTAGCTAGTGCGAAATACGAGTAATGAGAGAAGAAATCAATATGTGTGCAATAGAGTAAAAGAGAAATATGAAAGACAAGAGAGTGCAAGAAAAGAGTAAAGAGAGGAAGAATCAATGTAAAATGGGTTACCCGGACAAGCTCCCCTTAGGACTAATGTTCTAGTGCAAGATAATATATTATACTCACTTATCGATGTTTAATGAGTCATGGACATCTTTAAGCACACGGTCCCAAACCTAAGGTCAACCGTGACTAGTTCCAACACTATACCCCGGCATTAGGTTTCACTATGACCCTTCATTCTGTTGATCTCTCAAATAATCCCCATGGGAGTCCATCTTTCTAAGCCTCACACTACGTGGAATTGCTTTACGTTCTAGGGATTCCAAGTGAAAGACCCTGTCCCTAAGTATAGTTCTAACCCTTTGGTCCAGGTGAAAAAACCCTAGTCTCAGTTAAGCCCCAGCACTAAGATTCATTACAACCTTTCACTCTGTTGCTCGCGCAACTAAGCCCCAGGGGAGTTCATCTCCTAGCACTTCGTTCTACTTTGACCGCTAAGAACTCTTGGAACATGGAGGTAGGAAAAATCACACCGGAGAGGAAAGGGGATGTTTCACTAATTCACGACTCACCCTCTCGACCCTCTCCAATATCTGGCAGTCTAATCCTATAGAAGTTGTCACACCTTCAATGAATAACCTAGACGATTCTCAACCCCAGTGTCACGGCTAAGGGAAAATCAATGCAATAAGCAATCAAGATTTAAAATTGTTTACATAGAAAATTTCCTTTACCCCAAAGATTTTCAAGACTTGAAGGGGGAGTTAGAGAAATTTCATAAAAAATTTACTTTACCCCAAAGAGTGTTAAGACTTCAAAGGGGAGTTAGAGAAATTTCTTAGACAATATTCTTTACCCCAAAGATTGTCAAGACTTGAAGGGGGAGTCAAAGAAATTTCATAGAAAATTTCCTTTACCACAAAGTTTGTCAAGACTTCAAAGGGGAGTTAGAGAAATTTCATAAAAAATTTCCTTTACCCCAAAGAGTGTCAAGATTTCAAAGGGGAGTTAGTGAAATTTCATAAAAAATTTTCTTTACCCTAAAGAGTGTCAAGAAATTTCATAGAAAATTTACTTTACCCGAAAGATTGTCAAGACTTCCAAGGGGAGTTAGAGAAATTTCATAGAAAATTTCCTTTACCCCAAAGAGTGTAAAGACTTCCAAGGGGAGTTAGAGAAATTTCATAGAAAATTTCTTTTACCCCAAAGAGTATCAAGACTTCCAAAAGGAGTTAGAGAAATTCTCATAGTTTTTTTTAGGAGAGGTCCAACAAACGAAAATTATGAAAACGCCCCCACACCAATAAACTCATCCTTCATTTTTTTTTCTCTCTTTTTCCCCTCTTCTGTTTTTACTCATCCCCCATTTTTTTCTCATTTTTTTCCTCTTCATTTTTTTTTCACTCATCTTTCTTTTTTTTCCTCATTTTTCCCTTCTTTTTTTTTACACTCATTCTTCAATTTTTCTCATTTTTCCCTTCGTTTTTTCCTCATCCCTCATTTTTTCCTCATTTTTCCCCTCTTCTCGTTTTTTACTTATCCCTCATTTTTCTCATTTTTCCCTTCTTTTTTTTTACTCATCCCTTATTTTTTTCCTCATTTTTCCTTCTTCATTTTTTTTTACTCATCCTTCAATTTTTTTCTTTATCCTTTCTCTCTTTTTTCACATGCCCTTCAATTTTTCTTTTCTTTTTTTCCTCCTCTCTTTTTCACTCACCCTTCAATTTTTCCTCTCTTTGTTTTACTCATCTCTTTTTTTACTCATTTTTTTCATTCATATTTTTTCTTCTCAAGGCAAATTCAGCACAATCTCTGCATATGCTTCTAGCAAGCTCATGGTTCGCAAGGCATCCTGGGCATAAGAAAGGCAAGAAGGAATTGATTTAGCAACTTTTGGTCCACTCTTTTTTTCAGTTATCAGAGCCTTGTGGGACGGATTAACAGGCTATGCTAATACCCTAATACAGCTTGGTAATATAGAAACAAATCCATGCATCTCAGACTGACAGTCACCTACTCTCTTCTTATTTCCAATTCCATAAGAAAGTTTCTTATTGGCATGAGTATCCAGAGGTATACTAGTTTGACCCATTGTTTTTTATTAGTTTCCATATGAACCTGGTCCTTTCCGAAATTGTGGCTAATAATCCATCATTCCCCTGCTCAGCTTCCAAAAGAATTTCTTCACTTTGAGCAACTCGTGCAGCTTCAAAGTCCTTGAGAAAACACTCATAGATCATTTTATAGGAATCTCTTCACAAGCTGTCCTTCAAGTCTTCATATCTCTTGAGAACCTTTGACAATCTTTCCCTTGAAGCCTCCAAGCTACGATCATCATCCAGAACTAAGTTAATGCTATCTGTTACTGCATCTACAAGTGCCCTCAATTGTTCGAGTTGCTTGAAAGGATTTCTCCTTCCGTTGTTCCTTCTCTATGATTCATCAATATTACTATCCATCCCACAACTACGGAACGTGAAGGAAGACGACAATGCAAACCCAGAGACCCCTCGATCTTCTTCACGCTTGGCTCCATGAACTCTACCAGCACGACTCCTTGCCAGGCCACGCATTCCTCTCAGAGGCCTTCGAATCCCTCTGCATTTTCTTAATCTTAAGTGCACCGAGCCTTGCCGACAACCTTCTGATTTTCCTTCTCGACCTCCTCAATCTCAGCATCGATCTTGCTCTAATACAGATCATCATCAAGAAATTTGACCTCCTTCATATGGGGTTCTTGTGGGGGAGAATGAGGGATGCAGTTCTCTTTGCTGTTGTTGATAGTTCAGAGGTTGCCAGACAAATAAATAAAAAGAAATGATGTATGGCACCGGTTGGTGGATCGGGTAGTGAACCCACCCTCTGCTTGTCGGAGTACTGGATCTGACCCATTTACTTGTCTCTGATCTATATCTTCTTTCGGTTATGATGCAATGCCAGAGCCGGAAACAACACACACACACACACAGAGAGAGAGAGAGAGAGAGAGAGAGAGAGAGAGAGAGAGAGAGAGAGAGAGAGAGAGAGATGTCTGCAATTGAAAAAAAGATTTCATACGTTCATTGGCAGCATACAGGCATGGGCAGCATGCAAGCATGACGTGAAAATATTCAACATGATGGACAAAGCATACTTGCTTTTCTTAAGAAACCAAGGGAATGCTAACTTGGTTTATTAGAACAAGAGATCATACGTGCATGGCAAGATAATCTCTAATATATATAATAAGTAGGGCCCGCCAAGTAGGTAAACATGGTGGATTGGTGTTTACCTTTCCTTTTCCTTTTTGTGTTTTCTTTTATCCGACTTCAATCACCCTATCAGCCTTCTTCTCTACTCTTCTCTTCGGGCTTCAATCAAGTCACCTTTTGCTCCTCTTTCTTAATTTCTCTCTCTGTTATTCTTTTCTCACTCTTTTTTTTCCTTGCAGAAAACCTCTGTTCTTTCTTCTCCTCTCCAAAACTCTTTGTGTTTTTTTTTTGTCTCCTAGTTTTTTTTTTCCACCAAATCGGCAACGATACGAGAGATTTTTTTTTTCCACCAAATCGTCAACTCCCGGGAGATTTTTTTTAATTTTTTTAATTTCAAATTTTTTTTTCTCAAAATCCTATCTTATCCCTTCCTCTTTATTATTATTATTTTTTTAAAACTCAAAAATTCCTTATTTATATTCTTGATTTTTTAATTTTAATTATAATTTTTTTTATTCACGCCATAATACGTAGCGTGACACTTTTTATTTATTTATTTATTTCATTTTGGTACTCCGATATCTTTTTATTTGATTTTTTTATATATTTTTCATTCAAATTCTATATAAACATGTTATAATTTATAATATATTTTATAAATTATTATTATTGTTATTATTAATAGATATATTTGTTATTAACAAATTATTATTATAATCGCCAATAATAATTATTGATATAATAAAATAATATTATTATTATAATTATGAACAAAATCCCCTATTATTTTAATTAATAATAATAATTTTTTTATTAAACAATTATTATTTTTACTAAATAATAATCCATATTTTAAAAATAATAAACATGTGTTATTATTATTATTATTATTATACAGAGGGCTTTAATAATATTGTTATAATAATAATAATAATACATGAGTAGTTGATATAATATTAATTATCATTATTATAATGATTATTAATAGTATTTTTATTTCTAATAATAATAATAATAATAATAATAATAATAATAATAATAATAATACACGAGTAGTTGATATAATAATAGTAACAACAACAACAACAACATCACCATTATTATTATTATTATTATTATTATTATTATTATTATTATTATTATTATTATTATTATAGTAACGATAGTTATTCGTTGATATAATATTATTGTTCATGGGTGATAATTATTGTTGATAATTGTTATAATAATAATAATATTATTATAATTAATATCCTTGTAATAGCGGAGGGCTTATTACAATATTATCAACACATAGTTAACAATAATAACAATAATTATAATAACCATGTTTATAATAATAACACATAATAAGTAAATTATTATTATAATAATAATAATATAATACAATAATTATTATAACCACCCAATGGAGGTCATAATATTATTATTCGAGAGCCGGCTATTCGGTCGCTCACACTCGTGGTCCTTTCATCATTCGAGTTTGACAGAGGGTACGACAGTTTCTCAAAAGTAGATACCATTCAGTTCCGTGCACTCGCTCAGCATTACAACCTGAGTGTGATGTAGTTCTCCATCAGGTTGGGGTTATATGACGAGGTATTTACCGAGACAGAGGAGTACGAGCAGCCTCCCTACTAACAACCCCGGGAGTTAAACACCTCAGATAGCATATGGAATCTTGTGTGGGGAGGATCAGTACGAGCCTGGTATTGGTCTACTCTACCTATATTTGATGATACAGAGCGAGCCGCTGCATCTGGGGCATATTCTAACAGAGTACATAAGCCATCAGGGGCAGTACCCTAGATGTGGAGTCATTTTCTTATGCCCTTACATCACTCGACTTATCATAGGTATTGGTCTCATGGACGGAGTTCGAGGGGCCGAGAAGATTACTGTACCAGCCCCCCTGAGCATTGAGACAATGAGGCTGATATGTATGGTCCGTAGATGTGGACTAGGGGTTTATGCTTTGATAGTACCCCAACCAGAGCAGGCCGAGGGCGAGGATGACGAGGCCGAGTGGTCTCAACCAGCTTTGTAGCCATCTCTAGCGCAGACCAAGAGCGAGGTACCACCTGCAGCACAGGAGCCACCTCCAGTGTGTATCTTCTCTTTGTCTCGAGGCCAGGACAGATTAGAGAGCCTCGAAAGTACTGTGTGGGTTTTTTAGACCAAGGTGGCCGAGATTGGGGATACACAGGCTGCACATCACACCGAGGTCATGACCCAGTTTCGCAGTCTACATCAGCTACTAGAGCAGGCCATGACTTTACCATTTGTAGTACAGCCTCAAGCATCTCTTTTACCATCCTCACCAGTAGCATCACCACCACTAGATCCACTAGTATCAGCACCAACAACAATGCTAGAGATCCCTGATCAGGACACCGACGCTATAGGCGTCTAGTTTTAGTTGCTTTTACTTTATTTATACTTTTATTTTGTATTTTGGACTTGTATTAATCAGAAAGGATCCTCCTTCTCAGTTTATTTTTTGTTGCTTTTAACTTTTCTTGAGTTGTATTTTATCGCTTCATCTTTATATACTCGAGTTTATTTTGATTTTTGTTGAGCTTCACTCAACCCCTTGTGTATTTGTGCAAATGGTCTTGGATGCTTGGAATTTGAGGAATAGTCATAGGCATGGTCATGGGACCGTGTGTGCTCCACAACCCATTGAGACTCAACTCTCAATGATCATAGCTCCATCAAATGCAACACTTGGAGTTCATATTGCTTTATTTGTTATACTTTTTAGTGTGCTTGTATGCGTACATTGGGGACAATGTACATCTTAAGTGTGTGCGTGTGTGTGTGTGTGTGGGGGGGGGGGGGGGGGGGGGGGGGGTAGTTCACATTGCACACACTTTATACTTGTGCGTTCAATTGTTTATGCTCATGTAGCCCGTGGCGGTTCACCTTAGTTACAACGGTTGTATTCTTAAAGTTTAGTAGAATTTTTAACATTGTATCTCATCATGCTCTAGTTTTTACTTTAATTTTAGGGAATTTTTGCTTGATTATTTCATATTGCACTACTCAGTCTTGAAACTTTTTGGAAACTCAAGCTCAATGTTTTTAGGACTAGGTTATCATTGTTTTAGTTGAGCTTTTAGTTTTGTTTTGAGATAAAAAAAAACTTGTGAGCTTGTGAATATTTGTTTAGGTTTTATTTGTTCATTTGGGGTGGAAAGAGCTACCACCTATGAAGTATGTAGCTACTCCCATAAGTCGGATACAAGTTATGCCCTAATGAGAAAAAGAACTATCTCATGGGATGCGTGAAAGCTACTACCTTGGTAGAAAAAGCTACCACCTTGAAAGTGTGAAAGCCACCTTTGGCGGCCTCCTAAAAAAGGGCTACCTTAGAGGATGTGTGAAGCAACTATCTCCCTACTTTTGTGTATAAATAAGTCCTTCTAATAAGAGCTTTGAGGAGTACTTTTTGTGTTGACTTGAGTGAGTTCACACACATGACATGCTCTTTGCGTGTGTGTACCGCAAGTGCATGGGTTGTCGAAGTAATAAAATACCTTGGTTAGTGGGTAGTCATATCCATAGGGAATAGTGTTTAGAAACAAGCGTTATCACTATTTAGCTATGAAGGAAATCGATGGTGAGAGAAATCAACATGTATAAATTTAAAATAAAGTAAAAGAGTGCAAGTCGAGAAGTAAAGGTAGGAGAGGTAATCGATATGAAGATGGGGTAGCCGGACAATGCTCCCGCTAGGACTAATGTTTCTAGTGCAAGACTAGTATTATACTCCTTTATTGATGTTTAATGAATCACGGAAATCCTTATGCACACAGTCCCAAACCTAAGGTCAACCGTGACTAGTTTCAACACTATACCCCGGTACTAGGTTTCACTACAACCCTTTACTCTGTTGATCTCTCAACTAAGCCCCAGGGGAGGCCATCTCCTAAGCCTCATGATAAACATCTAAATGTACATATTTTATACATATACTTGCGCATGACTTTTATATTTTGTCAATGAGTCAATACCCTTTTTCGGTCTAAATTGGTTTATTTCATGTTTCAGGTGCAAAAGATGCTTAGGTGAGCTCAACAACGCGATTTGAGAAGAAATCCACGCTGAAATCGATGTTTTAAGGTGCCGAGCACTATAGCGACCTGAAGCACGAAGACTTGAAGAATTTTCTAAGTCTAGAAACCCTTACGAGCAACCTCATGGCCGTGAAGTCATCCGTAAGTGATTCAGAGTGCAACAACACTGTAGCTGTTTACTGTAGCGATACTATAGCAACTTAGGGGACTTTTTGACCCGTTTTCCAAGCAACCTCACGGCCCACATATTGACTGTGAGGCCACCCGTGAGCCGTCCCGAATTCACAATTTTTAAGGGTTTCCTGGGTTTCTTTTTGGTATCTTTTGGTCCATCTTTGGTCATTCTTCTTGGAGCTCATCACCACCATCACTCATCCGAGCTAGAAGAAGAGACTTGAGGGAGTTTCCATGGAGGATTAGGCGAGGAGAGCGTCATTGTGGGCGAGATCCATCCCTAGGGCTTGTACTGAAGAGGTAGAAGATAAAGGAAGCCACCCCTTGGAGTGGCGTTGTTGGAAGTTCATCTCCGGCGGATTCCAAGCATCATTCGGCCTACATCTTTTGAGGGAGCTTGCTTATTCTTTGTTTTGTTGTTTTCATGCTTTTGATTGTGTATTTTATGACCATGAGCAACTAAACCCCAAGGTCACCAGATGTAGGTGAACTTGTGTTGTTTGGATGTTTTGATCTAATTTATGCATGTTGGCTTGCTTGTGATCCTTGTTTTGTGTTCTTGAATGCTTGATATGTATGAGAACTCTATGTATCATGACTTAGGAAATGGTAGGTTGCATGACCGTTGCCCTAGTGTTAGACTCACCAAGCTTGGAAGGGAAATACATATAAATACGCCGTGACCATTGGGTATTTGTACCCCTCCAATTCTAGGGTTAAGTACTCACTTGTATTTCAACCCTAATTAGAGACGACCACTTTACCCATTGCAATCATAGGAGGATTTGGGGTGGTATAATTACCGTATCCAATACTTATACCAGATTAGGGGTCAATTATTGTGACCATCAGGTTGGCCCAATTTAGGGTTTTCTCGGTCCAACTAGTCACTTGCATGTTAGTTCAAACATCTTGCACACGTTAGTAACCCTCGAGGGGATCCTCATCCGTGACCACTCTTAGCCCTGATTTCACCCCGTATTTTACCTTCATTCATTTGCGTTCATTGTGCATTGATTTAGTTTCTTTGCATTTCATTTCATTAATCAAGACTTGTCGGTTAAACAACATTGCAATAAGGAAGTAAGGGTAGATTCTCGGGCCCCAGGGAATACGACCCCTGCGTCACGCACAGGGTACTACTTGGCGACCCCATGCAATTACGGGTTCTCACCAAGTTTTTGACGCCGTTGCCGGGGATCGACGAGGAATACTCGGAAAACTTTGAGGGTATTGGTTTGACTATTATTTTGTTTTGTGTTTACCATTCTTGTATTTATCTCATCATTGTTTCATTCTCCCTTTGCTATTTTAATCTTTCTAGTTTGTAAATATTTCTTTTAGTTGTTATTTAGTAATCTATACAATTGGTGACTGGACTAATTATTATTATTATTCACAAGAGCCACATCCTCACTACACAAGCACAGGGGCTATGTTAGATATTCCAAACTTTTATAATGATCAATGGAAGAGGCAGTATTGTGAAGACTTAATCAATCCAACCATGGAAAAGTACAATACTGAATCTGTACTCAATCAATTTATGCAGGCTGAAAGGGTGAACCTCGTAGAGTATCCTTACCCACACAGTTGCCAGTTAGACCCCATCAGCGAAGAATCAAGAGATAGTTCAAACAAAAATTCAGGATCGATGATTTCGATTGAGAAAGAGACAGGTCAAACAGACTCAAATATGTCAGAAGAAAAGGACTATATGCAAAGTATGCAAGGGGAAGATTTAAATTCGGTAGAGGAAGAGGTGCAAGTAACGGAAGATAGCTTAACAGCGACAGTGCATCCGAAATGGAATATTAGACAATTGAGAAACATGATTTAAGTAATTATGGGAGATTGAAATCATCACTTGAAGAACCCACTGAATTGGAATTGAAGCCACTAACGATGCATTTGGAATATGCCTTCTTGGGGAAAGGTTCTACACTTCCTGTTATTATTGCATCAGACTTGACAAGGGAGCAGAAGGTTAAACTCTTAGATGTGCTCAAGAAACATAAGAAGGCAATTGCTTGGAAAATCGTTGATATTAAGGGGATCAACCCGTCATTCTGTACGCACAAAATTCTTATGGAGGACAATCACAAACCTATGGCGATACCCCAATAAAGACTGAACCCTAACATAAAGGAGATAGTGAAGAATGAGGTCATCAAACTCCTCGATGTGGGTATCATCTACCCCATCTCTGACAGTGCATGGGTGAGTCCAGTTCAAGTAGTGCCTAAGAAAGGGGGTATAACAGTTGTAACCAATGAGAAAAATGAGCTTGTCCCTACCAGAACAGTGACAGGATGGAGGGTTTGTATAGACTACACGAAGCTTAATGATGCCACAAGGAAAGATCATTTCCCTTTGCCTTTCATTGATCAGATGCTTGAGCGGCTTGCAGGACACTCTTATTATTGTTTTCTAGATGGTCTCTCTAGATATTTTCAGATTCCCATAGCTCCAGACGATCAGGAGAACACCACTTTTACATGTCCTTACGGTACATTTGCTTACCGACGGATGCCTTTTGGGCTTTTCAATGTACTATTCACTTATCAGAGATATATGATGGCCATTTTTGATGACATGGTGGAAGACATTAAGGAAGTGTTTATGGATGACTTCTCGGTCTTCGGTGATTCGTTTGAGTTATGCCTTAAAAACCTTGAGTGAGTTCTGAGCAGGTGCGAGGAGACAAATTTAGTGCTCAGTTAGGAAAAATGTCACTTTATGGTCAAGGAAGGTATAGTGCTTGCACATAAAATCTCAAAACAGAGGATTGAAGTAGACAAGGCAAAGGTTACCACTATTGAGAAGCTTCCTCCCCTAACTTCAGTTAAGGCAGTCAAAAGCTTCTTAGGACATGCTGGATTTTATAGGAGATTCGTAAAGGACTTCTCTTTGATTGCCTGACCGTTGACAAAACTGTTGGAGAAAGATGTCCCATCTGAGTTCAATAATGATTGCATGAACGCCTTCTTAAATCTCAAGAAGAAACTAGTAGAAGCACCGATTATGGTCTCCCCTGACTGGATTTTTTCATTTGAGCTGATGTGTGATGCAAGTGACTATGCTGTTGGTGCAGTGCTTGGGCAGCAAAGGGACAAACACTTTCATCCAATTTACAATGCAAGAAAAACTTTAAACGATGCATAGGAGAATTATACTACTACCGAGAAGGAACTGCTGCCAGTAGTCTTTTCATTCGACAAATTCCAATTGTATTTGGTGTTGTCTAAGGTGATTGTTTACGCAGACCATTCTGCATTGAAGTACTTGTTGAACAAATCTGATGCCAAGCCTCAATTGATTCGCTGGGTGTTCCTACTGCAGGAATTTGATTTGGTGATAAGAGATAAAAAGGGGGCAGAAAACTTAGCTGCTGACCACCTCTCCCGCCTTGAGGGCCCCAATGATGATGTGCTAGAAAAAAGAGAAATAGATGATACATTCCCTGGGGAGCAGCTGTATGGTATTTAGGTGATAGCAAAAGATGAGATCCCTGGTTTGCTGACATTGCGAATTACCTGGCCGCGAAAATTTTTCCTAAGTGGCTCACTCACCAACAAAGAAAAAAATTATTTGCTGACCTGAAGCACTATATCTGGGAGGATCCTTACTTGTTTAGGGTCTACTCTGATCAAATTGTCAGAAGGTGTGTTTCAACAAGAGAAGGACATGATATCATGATGCATTGCCATTCTAGCCCGATAGATGGACACTACAATGGGAACAGGATAGCTAAGAAGGTCCTCGATACGAGGTTTTACTAGCCCACCATGTTCCAAGATACACAAACACTCGTGTCGCATTGTGGCAAGTGCCAGAGATTTGGTAATATCTCAAAGAAAGAAGAAATGCCACAATCATGGAACTGATTAGTGCTTATGTTATGATAACGTGAAGTGTTATTATCTTACAATGAGCATTACTTTCATCATATTTTATCATTAAATAGTGTGCATTTGTGTGCTTTTGTGCATTGTAGGGTTGTGAGGCTAGTTTGGAGGAAACGAGCAAAGTTAGATCGTGTTCGCTATTGTTGGGGAATTTTTGGACCAAGCAAGAAACAAGGCACGAGTATAGACTTTTGGGTGTGTGCCAACCTCCTTTGGAGGTGCACAAAGGCAGTCACATTCGTAATATGTCTAACTCGTGTTGCATAGGAGAACTTCGCCAATGAGGAGAATTGAAGCAATCAGCACGATCTACCGTTGATTGTGTGCTCAATTTAACGGCCTCGATGAAGAACGATGAATTCAGGAGCGTTTTGCCAAAGCACTGTAGAAGCATTGAAGCAAGTTACTGTAGCTAAAATACTTTAGCAAGTTACTGTTCACTGTTTGCCGAAATTTAGCAAAACAGAGACTTCACACGGGCGTGTGAAAATTCCACACGGCCGTGTGAAATACCGATTCATCCGATTTGAAGCCGCGACTCAACAGTATTTAAGGCCCCTTTTGAGACTTTTTTTTGGATCTTTTTACCAATCTTTTTCCCTGGTTTCTAGAGGGTTGCAGCTAGGGTTTAGAGAGGACCTTGTGGAGGATCGAAGCGTGTCATCGCATCATCATCGACGTCCAGCGGCCGCACAAGACCACGACCACACTTTATGCAAGTGGGTTTTCATCTATGCTTTTGATTTATGTTTATTCTCATATTTTGATGGATTTGTATAGCTCCATGAGGAGCTAAACCCCTTGTGGATATTCAGACTTGTAAACCCTAGGATGATTATGTTTCTACGACATGCTATTATGCTTTTCTTTATTGATGAATAAAATAGAGTTTCAATCTTAATTGCATCTTATATCGATTTTCTCTTAGCCGTGACACTAGGGTTGAGAATCATCTAGGTTATCCTTTGGAGGTGTGATAACTCCTATAGGGTTAGACTACTGACACACCCCTTGCATGTGTACCCCACAAGTGCACCGGTTATCGAAGTAATAAAATAACCTGGTGAGTGGGTAGTCGTATCCACAGAGAATAGTGTTATCACTATTTATCTATGAAGGAGGTCGATGATGAGGGAAGTATATATATATATATAAATGTAAAAGAAAGTAAAATAATACAAGAAGAGCAATAGAGGTAGAAGAGGTAATCGATATAAAGGTGGGGTACCTGGACAAAGTTCCCCCTAGGACTAATGCTTCTAATTCAAGACTAGTATAATACCCTCTAATTGATGTCTAAAGAGTCGTGGAAATCCTTAAGCACATGGTCCCAAACCTAAGGTCAACCGTGACTAGTTCAAACATTATTCCCCGGCATTAGGTTTCACTATGACCCTTAACTCTCGTTGACCTATCAACTAAGCCCCAGGGGAGTCCATTATCCTAAGCCTCACACTACATGGAACTACTTGGGGTTCTAGGGATTCCATGTGAAAGACCCTATCCCTAATTATAGTTCTAACCCTTTGGTCCAGGCGGAAGAACCCTAATCTAAGTTAAGCCCCAGTCCTAGGATTCACTCAACCCTTTGCAAGGGAGTTCATCTCCTAGTACTTCACTCTACTTTGATCGCAATTAACTCTTGGGATACAGAGGTAGGGAAATTCACACCATAGGGGATAGGGGACGTTTCGGTACCTCTCGACTCACCTTCTTAACCCTCTCCAACCTTGTGTAGTCTAATCCTATAGAGGTTGTCACACCCTCAAAAGATAACCTAATAGATTCTCGACCCTAGTGTCATGGCTAAGGGAAAATCTCATACAATCGGCATGCAAGATTGGAACTCAATAAGAGAACATCAAATTAATAAAGCATAATAAAAGTTATAGAAACACAAGCATCCTAGGGTTACAAGTCCGAATACCCACTAGAGGTTTAGCTCTCCATGGAGCAATACAAAATCAATAAAGAGATTAAGAACATATGCATAAAAACCATAAAGAAAACCCCCTTGTAGATCATATCGATGGTCTTGTGGAGCCGCATGTCTTCTCCAACGAATCCCTTGTCAAGCCTAGGGCATACCTCGCCGAATCGAAGAGGATGAAAGCTCTCCCAATAGCTTTCTTCTAAAAGATGTCGATGCCGATACCGTATAATCACCTCCAAAGACCTCCAAGAACCTCTCCAAACCTTAGCCGAAAGCCCCCCAAAGGATAGGCAAGTGATAGTAGGGGGGCCCCAAATAGATCTGAAAACGGGCTATTTATAGGCTGAAATCGGGTTTTCACACGCCCTGTGGAATTTCCACACGGGCGTGTGAATTCTCTGTTTTGCTGATTTTCGGCAGACTGTGAACAGTAACTTACTAAAGTATTTTTACTACAGTAACTAGCTCCAGTATCTGCTACAGTACTTTGCCGAAATGCTCCCGAATTCATCGTTCTTCATCAAGGCCGTTGAATTTGGCACACAACTAACGGTAGATTATGTCGATTACTTCATTTCTCTTCATTGGCGAAGTTCTTCAATGCTACACGAGTTAGACTTTTGTGAATGTGACTGCCCTTGTGCCCTTCCAATGGAGGTTGACACACACCCACAAGTCTAGACTTGTGCCTTGTTCCTTGCTTGGTCCGAGAACTCCTCAACAATGGCGAACATAACCTATTCTTGCTTCTTTCTTCTCCCAATTGGCTCCACAACCCTACAATGCACAAAAGCACGCAAATGCACACAAATTAATGATAAAATTTGAGAAAAGTAATGCTCAATGTAAGATAATAATACTTCATATTACTATAACACATCCCCTTTCCCTTTCAGTGTGATTCTCCCAACCTCCGTGTTCCAAGAGTTCATAGCGGTCAAGATAGAGCGATGTGCTAGGAGATGAACTCCCCTGTGGCTTAGTTGCACGAGCAACAAGTGAAGGGTTGTAGTGAATCCTAGTGCTGGGACTTAATTTAGACTAGGGTTCTTTCACCTAGACCAAAGGGCTAGATCTATACATAGGAACAATGTTTATCATTAGGAATCCCTAGAACTTAAAGCAATTCCACGTAGTGTGATGCTTAGAAAGATGGACTCCTATAGGGCTTAGTTGACAAGTCTACAAGAGTCAAGGGTCGTAGTGAAACCTAATGCCGGGACATAATGTTGGGGTTAGTCACGGTTGACCTTAGGTTTGTAACCGTGCGTTTAAGGATTTCCTCGATTCATTTAACATCAATAGTAGAGTATAATAGCAATAGGGCAATCACTCAAAGCGTGACCTCTCCTACAACCGTTACAAGTAGTGATGGCCGCAACTCTTAGTGAAGCTAGAGCATCTAGCTTCTTACTTAATGATTCCACCTGTGCTGCCAATGATGTAACTACGTCTATTTCATGAATTCCAGGCACCTGATAAGTGCTCGTGTTATAGTAACGTGAAGCGTTATTTTCTTACAATGAACATATCTTTTATCATATTTTATCACTAAATTGTGTGCATTTGTGTATTCTTATGCATTGTAGGTTTGTGGAGCTAATTTGGAGAAGAAGAACGAAGTTAGATAGTGTTCGCCGTTGTTGGGAAGTTTTCAGACCAAGCAAGGAACAAGGCACGAGCCTAGACTTGTGAGTGTGTTCCAACCTCCTTTAGAGGGGCACAAAGGCAGTCACATTCACAACAAGTCTAACTCGTGTAGCTTAAGAGAACTTCACCAAGAAGGAGACTTGAAGTAATTGGCACGATCTACCATTGATTGTGTGCCCAAATCAATGGCCTCGATGAAGAACAACGGATTCGGGAGCGTTTCGGCGAGGCACTGCAGCAGCACTATAGCTTGTTACTGTAGTGAAATAATGTAGCAAGCTATTGTTCACTTTCTGCCGAAAATCAGGATTCCAGAGATTTCACACGGGCGTGTGGAAATTCCACACGGCCGTGTGAAGTCCTGATAACTCCGATTTTAAAGCCGACTCAACATTATAAAAGCCCGACTTTGGAGACTTTTGGTATATCTTTTGACCTAACTTTCTTCCCAACTTCTGGAGAGTGCGGCTAGGGTTTCAAAGAGGACTTCGTGGAGGTTTGGAGCGCGTTCAAATGGTGAAAACTGAGTAGCAGAATGCCTAGAACGATTATAAGCATACTCAACATGTGGTAAACAGTTCTCCCAAGTCTTGATGTTCTTACTAATGACAGCCCGCAACAAAGTGGATAAAGTTCGGTTAACTACTTCAGTTTGACCATCGGTTTGAGGGTGACAAGTAGTGGAAAGCAAAAGTTTAGTCCCTAGTTTACCCCACAATGTCTTCCAAAAATAACTCAAGAACTTAGCATCCCGATCTGACACGATTGTCCTTGGCATGCCATGTAGACGTACAATCCCCCTAAAGAACAAATCAGCGATATTGGAAGCATCATCAGTTTTATGGCATGGTATAAAATGGGCCATTTTAGAAAACCGATCCACAACTACAAAGATTGAATCCCTTCCACGCTTACTCCTAGGTAATCCTAACAAAAAATCCATCGAAATATCAATCAAAGGGGAACTAGGAATAGGTAGTGGTCTGTAAAGGCCATTTGGTTGAAACTGAGACTTAGCTTGTCTACAAGTGATACACCGACGACAAATTCGCTCAACATCTCGTTTCATGCATGGCCAATAGAAGTGCTCTTGTAACATGGCTAAAGTCTTAGCTACCCCAAAATGCCCCATTAATCCTCCCCCATGGGACTCTCGAACTAACAAATCTCTCATGGAGCAATTAAGCACACACAACCTATGTTCCCTAAACAGAAAACCCTCATGCCTAAAAAACTTCCCTTCAGCGGATTTTTCACAAGCCCCATAAATCTTCCCAAAGTCATGGTCCACATGATAAAGATCTTTAATGTGCTCAAAACCAAGGAATTTGACATCAAGAGTGGAGATTAAGGCATACCTGCGTGACAACGCATCATCAACCACATTCTCCTTACCTTGTTTATATCTAATGACATACGGAAAGGTCTCAATGAACTCAACCCATCGAGCATGTCGCTTATTCAGCTTATGTTGCCCTTTTAAATGCTTCAAGGATTCATGATCCATTCGAATCATAAACTCCTTCGGCCACAAGTAATGCTGCCAAGTCTCCAATGCTCGAACCAAAGTGTACAACTCCTTATCATAAGTGGGGTAGTTAAGTACAGCCCCGCCTAGCTTCTCGCTGAAGTACGCAAGTGGTCTTCCATCTTGCATGAGTACAGCACCAATACCTACACCAGAGGCATCACATTCTATTTCAAAAGTATTAGCAAAGTTAGGTAAAGCAAGTAAGGGAGCATGAGTTAGTTTGTGTTTCATAAGCTGAAATGCTTCCTTTTGTGCTGCCCCCCATTTGAATGCAACATTCTTCTTGATAACTTCAGTAAGGGGTGCCGTAATGGTACTAAAATCTTTCACGAATCTCCTATAGAAGCTAGCAAGTCCATGAAAGCTGCGAACGTGACTCACACTTGATGGGGTCGGCCACTCTTGGATGGCTTTGACCTTTTCTTCATCAACCTTAATACCTATAGCACTCACAACAAATCCTAGGAAAACAAGTTTATTGGTGCAAAAGGTATATTTCTTGAGGTTAGCATACAATTTCTCTTTCCTAAGGACACCCAAAACCAATTGCAAATGCGAAACATGATCATGCAAATTCTTACTATAAATCAGAATATCATCAAAATAAACAACACCAAATTTTCCAATGAAAGTTCGTAAAACATGATTCATTAAACGAATGAAAGTACTAGGTGCATTAGTTAAGCCAAATGGCATGACTAACCATTCATAGAAACCATGTTTAGTTTTAAATGCCGTTTTCCATTCATCGACTTCTTTCATTCAGATTTGATGATACCCACTCTTAAGATCAATTTTTGAGAACACGCAAGATCCATGCAACTCATCTAACATATCATCTAAACGAGGGATAGGGTATCGATACTTGACCGTTATGTTGTTGATGGCTCAGCAATCAATACACATCCTCCATGTTCCATCCTTCTTAGGAACTAGAATCACAGGAATTGCGCAAGGACTCATGCTTTCTCTCACGTACCCTTTCTCCATCAACTATTCAATTTGCCTTTGGAGTTCCTTTGTTTCCTCCGGATTGCTCCTATAGGCGGGTCAGTTTGGAATTGAAGCACCGGGAACAAAGTCAATTTGCTATTCTATTCCACGGATAGGGGGTAAGCCATGTGGTACCTCCTCAGGAAACACATCCTCGAACTCCTGCAAAATAGAAACAACAATACTAGGCAATGAAGGGTCATGTTGGTTAGTGTTTAAAAGGGCCTCCTTGTACATAAGTACAATCATCACTGTTTTGCAAGAAAAGCTCGCTTAACATCACTTGTTTTTTCATAGAAATTTCTTTTTCCCTCTAATTTTCCCTCTTTTGCTGAATTCATCTCTCTCTCACTAGATTCAGCCTTGCTCTCTTGTTTCTCACCACTACTTATCTCTTCACTCACTCTCTTGTGATCACCCAAATTCTTTTGATCTCTCATTTTCTTTTGATCACTTAGTTTTTGCATCATCACTTGATCATCATAAACCTATTTCAGTGTCATTGGAGCTAGAATGATGGTTCGTTGTTGGAAAGTGAAGGAGTGCTTGTTGGTGAAGCCATCATGTTGCACACGTCTATCAAATTGCCAAGGCCGTGCTAAAAGGAGATGTCCCACTTGCATGGGTACCACATCACACAACACTTCATCCTCATATTTCCCAATCCGAAATGGCACCACAACTTGCTTAGTAACCCGCACTTCACCACTATCATTCAGCCATTGCAACTTGTATGGACGGGGGTGCTTGAGTGTTGGGAGCCCTAACTTCTCAACCATGGAAGAACTAGCAACGTTAGTGCAACTACCACCATCAATAATAACACTACATACCTTGTCCTTCACATGACAACAAGTGTAAAAGATGTTCTCCCGTTGCACTTCTTTTTCCTCCACCTTAGCGTGCAAGTTCAAGGCTCTCCGAGCAACTAATCCAAGCATCTCACCATGCTCGGCCCCAAACTCCTTTTCTCCCAAAAGATCATCCTCCAATGGTGGAATGTCATCTAGCTCACCCTTGTCTTCAGAATCTATTGTCCCATTCTCCCGAATCACCATAACCCGCTTGTTCGGGCATTGGCTAGCGATGTGACCTCTTCCTTGACATTTGAAACATTTAATTTCACTAGAATGAAAGAAAGTTGTGGGTATCTTACTTTGAGAAGCTGTGGAAGTAGTGGTTGAATTTTGCTCAGTTTTGCCCTTGGGGTTGGAGTTACTTTCATCTTTCCTTGGATAATTCGGCCTCCCTGGTGTTGCACTAGGATTTTGTGGTGTGGATCTCGGACGTGTACTTGTACTGCCCTTCTTCAGTTGCCTCTCAACCTTTATTGCCATATGCACCAAGTCTTCCAACTCCACATAGTGATGTAGCTCAACCGTGTTGGCAATCTCCCTATTCAACCCATTCAAAAACCTTGCCATTGTTGCCTCCCGGTCCTCCTCTACATTGGCCCGAATCATTGCCATCTCCATCTCTTTATAATATTCATCAACACTTTTGTAACCTTGTCGAAGACCTTGAAGCTTAAGGTATAGATCCCGGTAGTAATGAGATGGCACAAAACGACGCCTCATCACCCTCTTCATGTCATCCCAAGTCTCGATAGGCAAATCTCCACTTCGCCTCCTATGACGCACAACTGATCCCACCACACAATAGTATAATCAGTAAACTCAATAGCAGCAAGTTTTATCTTCTTCATTTCGGAGTAGTTGCGAAAATCGAAAACCAACTCCATCTTTTTCTCCCATTCAAGGTATGCTTCGGGATCACTCTTTCCTTGAAATGCCGGAATCCTCATCTTGATACTACCCAAGTTCTTGTCTAACCAATTCCGAGCGTCTCTATCTCGACCATATCTCCTAGGGCTGCCCGTTGACATCCTATCAAAGTCTTCATCAAAATTTTCCACTTCAAACGCCCCCACACCTTCAACTCCCCGTTGGGGTACCCTATTCCTCCTTGGGAGATTTGGAACAACCGGTGGTTGTCCCCGTTGTGCTCCTTCTTCAACCCTATCCATCTTCTCATGTATTTGCTCAAGTTCCGCCCTCATCATCCTCCTCATTTCCCCAATTATAGCTTGCACTTGCAAATTCGGAATAGTTGGAGGGGTACTCTCCTCGCTTGTGTTTCTCTCCATAATTTGAGACATGATGGAAAACCTGCAAAGCAATGTTAGATAAAAAAATTAACCTCACCACAAAACTCACGTAGTTCACTCCAAGAAATAATTCACTCAAATCCACTCGTGTATCACTCAATTCAATTTGGCTTTTACCCTCAATTGATCTTACCTCGCTGCCTTTTTCCACTCGTTTTCTTCTTTGAGTTCTTTCAAAACTAATTAAAAACCATCATCAAAGGGTTCGAGCCGAAACAAACCAAATGGATGGAAGATTTGTTTTCTTGAAAATGGCTGAAATTTTGGCAATTTGAGAAATGGGCTGGATTTTTGGAAATTCAAGAAAGTTTGGCAATTCAAGATTAGCAATTTAAACAGAAATAAATCAAGAAATTTTGGCAATTCAAATCTAACCAAATCAAGAAATTTTGGGAATTCAAGAATGACAATTCAAATCTAACCAAATTAAGAAATTTTGGGAATTCAAGAATGACAATTCAAATCTAACCAAATCAAGAAATTTTGGTAATTCAAGAATGGCAACCTCAATACCTTTCAAGAATTTTTTTTTTATTCTTCTTTCCTTTTTCTACTCTTTTGTTTTTCTTCTTTTTTTTTCTTTTTTTTTCAGAAACTTAGTTCTTCAATTTCCACAAACTCAGATCTTCACAAACTATTTTGTAATTTCGGGATCAATAAAAAGGAAACTCATAAAAGATAGAAATCCCTCTCTCAAAACAAGAACAAAATATGGGCGTCTTCAATCAATGAAACCCTAGATCTAGATGCAATTTTTTTTTTGTAAGGGAAATGAACAAAAATCAATAGAGATAGGTCGAAAGGATGGACTTAGCTCTGGTATCAACTGATATGAACCCTGCCAACGATTGTGACGAAACCCGAAACAAATTTGGTAAGAAGAAGAAAAGCCAAGGATTCAAGAAGAACGGATGGAAAACCTCGACCCAATGCTTAGCGAAGCACGAACCTTGGTAAGGGGATGACGCCACAAAAGGAGAACAAAATCCTATTGATAAGTCAGTTTGAACGCCACAAGGAAAACCCTTGATAAGTTCTTAAAAAGTCTCTTCAAGAAAACAAGAAGAAAACCTCACAAAAACTCATAGATCAAAAGTTGTGTTTTTTGGCTACTAAAAGGGGCTATATATATAGCCAAAAACCCTAGAGAACTTCTAAGAAATAAAAGTTCAAAACTAACCTTAAAGATAAAAAATAAAAATAAAAAACCAACTAAAGGGCAACTTTAGCCCAAAGGCCCACAAATCCCAACAAGACTAAGCAATTACAAAAGACTCTAGTTCACATATTAAACTTAAAAACAAATGACAACCAAATCTTCATCAAGCGTCTAAGTGGAATCGGCTTGGATGAGTAGGACCAGCTTTTGTTCACCATCAGTAGTGATCACACTCTCTTCATGTTGTAGAATTATCCATGCCAAGTTGCTAAGCTCCTCTTTAAATCTTCTAGCTCGAGCCCTCGTCATTAGTCCTGTTGGGACTTGAATTGGATCCTTAGCCTTGATGTCCACATCAGTTAGTGTTTTGATTAAAAACGAAACGAGACATTCAGAAAAGAAAAAAAAAAGCATTAGGGTTTTGATTGAAAGCATAGGAATATGATTTTGATTCAAATATAGTAGGTGTCATGAAAAGAAAACATAGGATCAAGGTTTTGATTAAAGAAAGGTGACACTATCATAAGAAAATCTAGGTTAGGGTTTTGATTAAAAAATAATAGGTATTCCGAAAGGAAAAGAAAAGGTTAGGGGTCTTGGTTAAAAAATATGAGTCATTTTAAAATGACAACAAAAACTAGGGTTTTCATTCAAAACTGAAAAATTAGGAGATATTGCTATAAGAAAACATAAGATTAGGATTTTGATTAAAACATAAGATTAGGATTTTGATTAAAACATATAGATAGAAGTTATTAAGAAAAGGAAATATAGTTTTGATTAAAAAATAGTAAGTATGACCGAAAGATAGGAGACTTTACGAACGAAATACAAAAGATTATGGTTTTGATTAAAAAATAGTAAGTATTCCGAAAACAAAATAAAGGGTTAGGGGTCTTAGTTCAAAAATACCAGTCATTTTAAAATGAAAACAAAGACTAGGGTTTTGATTCAAAACTGAGAAATAGGAGACATTAATTTAAAAAAAGATAAGATTGGGGTATTGATAAAAAGAAACATATAGATAGGAGTTATTAAGAAAATGAAACATATGATTCGTGTTATGACCGAAAGATAGGAGTATTTACGAAAGAAAAACAAAAGGCTACGGTATTGAACGATAGGGTTATTGTTTTGATTAAAAACAAAATGAGACATTAAAAAAAAAACAAAAAAAACAAAGCATTAGTGTTTTGATGGAAAGCACAGGATTAGGTTTTTCATTCAAGTGTAGTAGGCGTTACGAAAAGAAAACATAATATTAAGATTTTGATAAAAGAAAGGTGACACTACCATAAGAAAACCTAGGATTAGCGATTTGATTAAAAAATAATAGATATTCTGAAAAGAAAAGAAAGGGCTATTAGTCTTAGTTCAAAAATACAAGTCATTTTAAAATGAAAAGCAAAGATGAGGGTTTTGGTTCAAAACTAAGAAATAGAAAACATTAACTATAAGAAAATATAAGGTCAGGGTTTTGATTAAAAATATATAGATAGGAGTTACTAAGAAAAGAAAACATAGGATTCTTGGTTTGATTAATGTCTTGAAAGATAGGATTAGTGTTTTGATTAAAAGCAAAATGAGACGTTCCGAAAAGAAAACAAAGCATTACGGTTTTGATTGAAAGCATAGGATTAGGCTTTTGATTCAAGTATAGTAGGCGTTACAAAAAGAAAACATATGATCAAGATTTTGATTAGAGAAAGGTGACACTACCATAAGAAAGCCTAGGGTTAGGGTTTTGATAAAAAAAAATAGTAGGTTCTCCGAAAAAAAAAGAAACAGTTAGGTGTTTTGGTTAAATAGTACGAGTCATTTTTAAATGAAAACAAAGACTAGGGTTTTGATTCAAAACTGAGAAATAAGAGACATTAGTATAATAAAAATATAAGATTAGGATTTTGATTAAAAATATATAGATAGGAGTTATTAAGAAAATGAAACATACAAATCGTGTTTTGGCGAAAAGATAGAAGACTTTAAGAAAGAAAACCAAAAGATTATGGTTTTGAAAGATAGGGTTAGTGTTTTGTTTAACAAACAAAACGAGATATTCCGAAAAGAAAACAAAGCATTAAGGTTTTGATTGAAAGCATACGATTAGGCTTTTGATTCAAGTATAGTAGGCTTTAAAAAGAAAATATTGGATGAAGGTTTTGATTAAAGATAGGTGACACTACCATAACAAAACCCAGGATTAGGGTTTTGATTCAAAATTTTAGGTACTTCGAAAAGAAAAGAAAGGGTTAGGGGTCTTGGTTCACAAATACGAGTAATTTTTAAATGAAAACAAAGACTGGGTTTTGATTCCAAACAGAAAAATAGGAGACATTAATATAAGAAAAAAATTATAAAATTACGATTTTGATGAAAAATATATAGATAGGAGTTATTAATAAGAGGAAACATAGGATTCGTATTTTGTACGAAAGATAGAAACTTTACGAAAGAAAAGCAAAAGATTATGGTTTTGAAATATAGGGTTAGTGTTTTGATTAAAAAACAAAACGACATATTCCGAAATGAAAACAAAGCATTAAGGTTTTTACTAAAAGCATACCATTAGGTTTTTTATTCAAGTATAGTAGGTTTTACGAAAAGAAAACACAGGATTAAGATTTTGATTAAAAGAAGGTGACATTACCATTATAAAAAACCAGGATTAGGGTTTTGATACAAAAATATTAGGTACTCCGAAAAGAAAAAAAGTGGTTAGGTTTCTTGGTTAAAAAGTATGAGTCATTTTTAAATTAAAACAAAGACTAGTGTTTTGATTCAAATCTGAAAAATAAGAGATATTACTATAAGAAAATGTATGATTAGGGTTTTGATTAAAACATATAGATAGGAGTTATTAAGAAAAAGGAAACATAGGAATCATGTTTTGACCGAAAGATAGGACACTTTATGAAAGAAAACAAAAGATTTTGGTTTCGAAAGATAGGGTTAGTGTTTTCATTAAAAGCAAAACGAGACATTTCGAAAAAAAAAACAAAGCATTAGGGTTTTGATTGACTGCATAGGATAAGGATTTTGATTAAAGTATAGTAGGCTTTACGAAAAGAAAACATTTGATGAAGATTTTGATTAAAGATAGGTGACACTACCAAAACAAAACCCAGGATTAAGGTTTTGATACAAAAATATTAGGTATTACGAAAAGAAAAGAAAGGGTTAGGTGTCTTGGTTAAAAAGTATGAGTTATTTTTAAATGAAAACAAAGACTAGGGTCTTGATTCAAACCTGAAAAATAGGAGACATTACTATAACAAAACATAATATTAGGGTTTTGATTAAAAACATATATATAAGAGTTATTAAGAAAAGGAAACTTAGGAATCTTGCTTTGACAGAAAGATAGGGGACATTACGAAAGAAAACAAAAGATTTTGGTTTTGAAAGATAGGGTTAGTGTTTTTATTAAAAACAAAATGAGATATTCCGAAAAGAAAACAAAGCATTAGGGTTTTGATTGAAAGAATACAATTAAGATTTTTATTCAAGTATAGTTTGCTTTACGAAAAGAAAACATAGGATGAAGGTTTTGATTAAAGATAGTTGACACTAACATAACAAATCCTAGGATTACGGTTTTGATTAAAAAATTGTAGGTACTCCAAAAAGTAAAGAAAGGGTTAGGAGGCTTGGTTCAAAAATACGAATAATTTTTAAACGAAAAGAAAGACTGGGGTGTTGATTCCAAATTGCAAAATAGGAGACATTAATATAAGAAAACAGAAGATTAGGGTTTTGATTAAAACATATAGATAAGAGTTATTAAGATATGGAAACGTAGGATTCTTGTTTTCAATGAAAGATTGAAGGCTTTATGAAAGAAAAACAAAAGATTATGCTTTTGAAAGATAGGGTTAGTGTTTTCACCAAAAACAAAATGAGACATTTTGAAAAGAAAACAAAGCATTAGGGTTTTGATTGAAAGCATAGGATTATAATTTTGATTCAAGTATAGCAGGCTTTACGAATAGAAAACATTGGATGAAGGTTATGATTAAAGATAGGTGACACTATCATAACAAAACTTAGGATTAGGGTTTTGATTAAAAAATATTAGGTACTCCGAAAAGAAAAAACAGGCTTAGTTGTCTTGGTGAAAAAGTACGAGTCATTTTTAAATAAAAAAACAAAGACTATAGTCTTGATTTAAAACTGAAAAATAGGAGATTATTATAACAAAACATAATATTAGGGTTTTGATTAAAAACATATAAATAGGAGTTATTAAGAAAAGGAAACACAGGATTGACCGAAACATAGAAGACTTTACGAAAAAAAAAGAAAAGATTATAGTTATGAAAGATAGGGTTAGTGTTTTGATTAAAAACAAAATGAGACATTCTGAAAAGAAAACAAAGCATTAGTGTTTTGATTGAAAGCATAGGATTAGGCTTTTGATTCAATTATAGTAGGGTTTACGTAAAGAAAACATTGGATGAAGGTTTTGATTAAAGATAGGTGACAGTACCATAACAAAATCCAAGATTAGGGTTTTGATTAAAAATTATTAGGTACTACGAAAAGAAAAGAAAGGGTTAGGGGTCTTGGTTCACAAATACGAGTAATTTTTATATGAAAACAAAGATTGGGGTTTTGCTTCAAAACTAAAAAATAGGAGACATTAATATAAGAAAAAAAATATAAGATTAGTGTTTTGATTAAAAACATATAGATAGGAGTTATTAAGAAAAAGAAACATAGGATTCGTATTTTGAACGGAAGATAGGAGACTTTACGAAAGAAAAACAAAAGATTATGGTTTTGAAAGATAGGGTTAGTGTTTTGATTAAAAAACAAAACGAGATATTCCGAATAGAAAACAAAGCATTAAGGTTTTGATGGAAAGCATACGATTAGGCTTTTGATTCAAGTATAGTAGGCTTTATGAAAAGAAAAAACATAGGATCAAGGTTTTGATAAAAGAAAGGCGACACTACCATAAGAAATCCAGGATTAGGGTTTTGATACAAAAATAGGAGGTACACCGAAAAGAAAAGAAAGGGTTAGGTGTCTTGGTTAAAAAGTACGAGTCTTTTTTAAATGAAACAAAGACTTGTATTTTGATTGAAAACTAAAAAATAGGAGATATTACTATAAGTAAAACATAAGATTAGGGTTTTGATTAAAAACATATAGATAGGAGTTATTATAAAAAGGAAACATAGAAATCGTGTTTTGACCGAAAGATAGGAGACTTTACGAAAGAAAACAAAAGATTTTGGTTTTGAAATATAGGTTTAGTGTTTTCATTAAAAGCAAAACAAGACATTCCGAGAAAAAAACCAAAGCATTAGGGTTTTGATTGAAAGCATAGGATAAGGCTTTTGAATCAAGTATTGTAGCAATTACGAAAAGAAAACATTGGATGAAGGTTTTGATTAAAGATATGTGACACTACCACAACAAAAACCAGGATTAGTGTTTTGAAACAAAAATATTAGGTTCTCCGAAAAGAAAAGAACTGGTTAGGTGTCTTCGTTAAAAGGTACGAGTCATTTTTAAATGAAAACAAAGACTAGGGTTTTGATTCAAAACTGAAAAATGGGAGACATTATTATAAGAAAATATAAGATTAGGGTTTTAATTAAAAAACATATAGATAGGAGTTATTAAGAAAAGGAAACATAGGAATGTTGCTTTGACCGAAAGATAGGAGACTTTACGAAAGAAAAACAAATGATTATGGTTTTGAAAGATAGGGTTAGTGTTTTGATTAAAAACCAAAATGAGATATTCCAAAAAACAAAAACAAACCATTAAGTTTTTGATTAAAAGCATACGATTAGGCTTTTGATTCAAGTATAGTAGGCTTTACGAAAAGAAAACATAGGATCAAGGTTTTGATAAAATAAAGATGACACTGCCATAAGAACACCCAGGATTATGGTTTTGATACAAAAATAGTTGGTACTCCGAAAAGAAATGAAAGGGTTAGGTATCTTGGTTAAAAGTACGAGTCATTTTTAAATGAAAACAAGACTAGTGTTTTGATTTAAAACTGAAAAATAGGAGATATTACTATAAGAAACATAAGATTAGGGTTTTGATTAAAACATATTGATAGGAGTATTAAGAAAAGGAAACATAGAAATCGTGGTTTGACCAAAAGATAGGAGACTTTACGAAAGAAAACAAAAGATTTGGTTTTGAAAGATAGGTTTAGTGTTTTCATTAAAAAAAAATGAGACATTCCTAAAAAAACAAAGCGTTAGGTTTTGATTGAAAGCATAGGATAAGGCTTTTGAATCAAGTATAGTAGGAATTACGAAAAAAACACATTGGATGGAGGTTTTGATTAAAAATAGGTGACACTACCATAATATAAGAAAAGAAAGGATTAGGTGTCTTGGTTAAAAGTATGAGCAATTTTTAAATGAAAACAAAGACTAGGGTTTTGATTCAAAACTAAAAAATGGGAGACATTACGATAACAAAATATAAGATTAGGATTTAATTAAAAAACATATAGATAGGAGTTATTAAGAAAGGAAACATAGGAATCTGATTTGACAAAAAGATAGGAGACTTTACCAAAGAAAACAAAAGATTTTGTTTTGAAAGATATTGTTAGTGTTTTGAATAAAAACAAAATAAGATATTCCGAAAAGAAATGATAAGTGCTCGTGTTATAGTAATGCGAAGTGTTATTATCTTGCAATGAGCATTAATTTAATCAGATTGATCACTAAAAAGTGTGCAATTGTTTACTTTTGTGCATTGTAGGGTTGTGAGGATAAAATGAAGGAAGGAACGAAGTTAGGTCGTGTTTTGGCATTGTTGGGAAGATTTTTCGGACCAAGCAAGGAGCAAGGCGTGAGCATAGACTTGTGAGTGTGTGCCAACCTCCTTGGAGGGGCACAAAGGCAGTCACATTCACAATGTCTAACTCATGCCAACAATGAGAACTTCACAAATTAGGCGATTCGAAGCAATCGGCACGATCTACGTGATTGGTGTGCCCAATTCAACGACCTCGATGAAGAACGACGAATCCGGGAGTGTTTCAGCACAGTTACTGTTCACAGTCGGCCGAAAATCAGAATTACAGAAACTTCACACGGGCTTGTGGAAATTTCACACGGCCGTGTGAAATCCCGTTTTCAGCAAATTTAAAGCCGCGACTCCACATTATAAAAGCCCGATTTGGAGACTTTTTGAGACATCTTTTGACCTATTCTTCTCCCCAACTTCTGGGAGTGCGGCTAGGGTTTTAGAGAGGACTTCGTGGAGGTTTAGAGCGCGTCATCGGCATCGTCACCGACGTCCGGCAGCCGCACAAGACCACGGCCACACCATACGCAAGGGGGTTTTCATCTATGTCTTTACTTTGTGTTTTATTTCATACATTGATGAGCATGTATAGCTCCATGAGGAGCTAAACCCCTTGTGGGTATTCAGACTTGTAAATTCTCGGTTATCATGTTTCTTTGACATTGTTATTATGCTTTTCCATTATTGATGAATAAGAATTGAGTTTCAATCTTGATTTTATTTTGCTATTGTTTTCCCTTAGATGTGACACTAGGGTTGAGAGCAATCTAGGTTTTTCCTTTGGAGGTGTGACAACTCCTATAGGATTAGACTATTCAAGATTGAAGAGGGTTGAGAGGGAGAGTTCTGAGGTAGCAATGTACCCCTTTCCCTTCTGGTGTGATTTCTCCCTACCTCCGTTTCCTTGATTTATTAACGGTCAAGATAGAGTGAAGTGCTAGGTAGATAAACTCCCCTGGGGCTTAGTTACGCAAGTAACAGAGTGAAGGGTTGAAGTGAATCCTATGCACTGGGGCTTAATCTAGACTAGGATTCTTCCTCCTGGACCAAAGGGTTAGAACTACACATAGGAACAGGTTTAATCACTAGGAATCCCTAGAGCTTAAGGCAATCCCACGTAGTGTGAGGTTTAGGTAGATGTACTCCCTTGGGACTTAATTGTGCGAGCGATAGAGTGAAGGGTCGATGTGAATCCTAATACCGGGGCATAATGTTGGGGTTAGTCACGGTTGACCTTAGGTTTGGTACCGTGAGTCTAAGGATTTCCTCGACTCAATTAGCATCAATAGGAAGATATAATAACATAGTCTTGCACTAGAAGCATAGATCCTAGAGGTAACTTGTCGGATACCCCACTTCTTCATTGTTAAATCCTCCTTAATCTCTTTTTCTTGCACTCTCTAATCTTTCGCCTCTCTATATTAAATTTCCTGTCTTTTAGTATAGTGTTTCACAATTCACACACGAAATCGATATTACTTTCCGTATTCGCATAGTTTTAATAGTGAATATCTACTCTAACTCCTATTCCCTGTTGATTCGACTA
>CM037026.1:13398407-13418791 GCA_020875875.1 Dioscorea alata
ATATAATTTAATAAGTGCAATAATTATTATTGTTATTATTATAATAACAATAATATTATAAAAGTATTATTAACACAATATTATTATATTTATTATTAATATTATTAATTATACTACTAATTAATGTTATTTATCTTCGCATAAAAATATTATTACAATAGTATGGTTGTTATTTTACTATTGGTAGTTTTATCAATGATTATTAATTGTATATTATTATAATTCTTATGTTATGCTTGTTATTATCTATCTTGATAATATTATAATAATATTATTAATGATTATTGTTAATAATAATAATAACAACGGATTGTAATAATGTTATATTACAATTATTATATTATTACAATATAAAAATATTATCAACAAATTATTATTATTTGTTAATAATTATCAATTATATTATTATTTTAATAATAATAATTGTTCATAACCATTTCTAGTAATAAATAATATTCCCTTGTTATATAATAATAAGGGAATATTATTATTTTTAACAATAATAATTGTATTATTAATAGTAATTGTTATTAATAATTATTACTATAATGTTCATTTGATAGGATAATATTATAAATTATAATTTCAAGGGAATTATATACCAATAATAATATTCTTGTAACAACCATAAAATACCATATTATTGATATACACTAATTGACAATTCATGTGGCTATACCAAAGTAATCCTAGAAAAGCTTTTTAAATTATAGGTTACTGAATTTGGTAATAATTTATTTAATAAGAATAATAATAAGATTGTTATTACACTATTGATTATAATATTATTCATGGTGTTAATTATTATTATTTTATGGTTGTTAGTCATAATAATATGATTATTACTATTGTTACTATTTTTAAATAGTAAGAATAGTAATAATCACAATATTATAATAAAAGTTAATAAACTTTTTGTTATCATATCAGGATAGTTAAATACCCTGATATGGTTATTATAATATGTAACAAGCATACAATATAATTATAATTATTATTATTAATAACTAACTTATATTTTGTTACTATTATCAAATTAACTATTGTTATTATACTAACAATAATATTTACTCGTGATTGTTATTATAATAATTTATTGTGATCAATGATATTATCCTATCAAATGAACATTATTAATAATAATTTTTAGGTTAATCATTGATATTAGTAATAATTATTAAATAATCCTAGTGTTACCCACTACAAAATTAATACAACCTTATCAAGGATATTTAATCAAATGAACATTAAAAATTATTATTTAATTATTATCAAATAGTAATTATTTTATTCTAAGATATTACAATTTTATTATCATTATTATGATTATAATCTGTTAGCAAGAATATATTAAGTCATATTAATAACTCAGTAATTATAATAATAATTATTAGTATAATAATTTTTATTTGTCAATGCACATTTCATAATTATTATTAAAACAATATATTCGGGTTAATTAGCAATATAATAATTATTACCCTTCGCTCTATTTCAACAGCTAAGAACTCTCGGAACACGGAGGTTGGGAAAATCACACCGGAGGGGAAAGAGGACGTTTTGCTAGCTACTTCACGACTCACCCTCTCGACCATCTCCAATCTCAACTAGTCTAACTCTATAGGAGTTGTCACACCTCCAAAGGATAACCTAGATAATTCTCAACTCTAGTGTCATGGCTAAGGGAAAATCAATATAATATGCCATTAAGATTGGAACTCCATTAAATTCATCAATAAAGAAAACATAATAACATGTCATAGAAACATAATCATCCAAGGGTTTACAAGTCAGAATACCCACAAGGGGTTTAGCTACTCATGGAGCCATACAAATTTATCAATTTATATGAATAAACACAAATCGAAATCATAGATGAAAACCCTCTTGTGTAGCGTGGCTATGGTCTTATGCGGCTGATTCATCTCTTCACCAAGCTCCTCGTCAAGCCTAGGGCACACCTTGTCGGATCTGTGCCGACGAAAGCTCCCCCAATAACTATCTTCCGACAAGCTTCAATGACGATGCCGATGACGCGCTTCAATCCTCCACAAAGTCCTCTCCAAACAATAGCCGCGACCATTCAGAGAATAGGCGAAAAGATCCCGAAAAGTTCCTCAGAATGGCCTTTGTAATCATTAATTATTACAACCCGAATAATAGTATAATAATATTGTGTGTGCATCTTTAGATGTTATTTATAGCTTTTACAATTGATTTAGTGTCTTTGTGATTTCTTCTTCATTTCTAATGAAGAGTTGATTTTTATCTCAATTCATGCCACAAAGTCTTAGAAAACATTATTTGTTTTTAAATTTATTGATGTATTGAAAAACCTTTTGAGGAAAAAAAGATGAATCATAGAAGCATTCCCACTCATTAATCTTATTTATTCAAATACCTAATTTAATCAAATTGAGTTTTAATGGCCAATCATGGCAATGAATACTATTTGATTTCTTTAGTTTCATGTTTATGGTCATCTAATTTCTTTTTAACCAACCATAACTTACCAAGATCATCAGCAAAGTCGCACAAATTCTTATCTTAGTTGGTTGTTATCTAATGAAATATTCAGTGTATCAATTCAACAAGAAACTCTTACTATTGGGGAGCAAAAATAATCATTTATTTGAGCGATTCATCTTATGTAAATTTTGATTTTTTTATGTACATTTCGGCACAAAAAAATAGTAGTTATAAATTTAAAATTGCCACAATTTGTTGCACATTTTGCTGTATTTCTTGTTCTCCCTTTCTATATGTCAAAAGTCAAACATTTGGGATCGATCACCCTTAAAATTTTTTCATTAGAGGGTGGTCTTTGGGTTTGTTCTTTCCGATCGTTGTTTGATTCTGTTTGCAATTATTTTGTTTTGCTTTAGCTGTACTCGATGAAATTATTTTGTAAAGTTCGCATTTTGTTGTATCATTGAGTCAATCAGTACCTAAATATGGTAAATATATATTTACATGCTGTATCATTGACATTAATCTCAGTAATTTATATTCCAGTTAGAATTAAATATGATTATAAATAATAACAATTTATTTTTAATAATTATTATATTTGTAATATCGTGCAGATCGATTGTTGTGTTATAATAGTAATTATTATAAAAAAAAATAATAACGATATTATATAATAATATCGTGCATATTGTAAAACTATTATCATTTATAAATAATTTATATTCCAGTTATTATTATTTTTAATAATTGTTGTTGTGATTAAAATTATATATATAATAAGGAAGTGAGTTTTATTAACTAATAATACCATTATAATTGAAGGGTAATTATTGTCACATTGTTAATTAAATAGTTAATTTGACTCAACTAAATGTATTAATACCTCAATAACATTATATCTTTGATAATATTGTCAGTTATAATAATAAGAGGGTAATATTATTATTAACATAATAATATTAATCATTATTATCATCATTAACTATTATTATTTGTCACCGATATTATTGTCTGTAACCCATCAATTCGCATGAAATGAATCCAGTTCCCAATTTTATAATTATAATCATCATCAAATTTTATTATTAACATTGTTAGTATTAATAATATTGCTAATTATTAATTAATTATGTAGTTTCCTCATAGGCTCCATTAAATATTATTTTTAATATTGGTATTACTATGTTAATAATAGTAATTAACAAAGTAATAATAATAGTAATGATTTTCGTTATTAGTCGAATCATTGAGTTAATAATTATAATTAATAATAATAATAATAATAATAATAATAATAATAATAATAATAATAATAATAATAATAATAATAATAATAATAATAATAATAATAATTATTATTATTATTATTATTATTATTATTATTATTATTATTATTATTATTATTATTATTATTATTATGGAATCAATTATTGATGGGTTACAGACAATAATAACAATATTATTAATATTGGATAATAATATCATTTGTATAATATTAATAATATTATAATAATATTATTAATAATAGTTAATTATTTAAATATAATGGTATTATTTTCTCAAATAATTTAATGAGGTGACACTCTTATTATAATTATAAATAATTATCATTTAATCAAGATAATAATTGTATAATAATTATTATTTTAAATATTATTGTTAAATATTCCCTCGTACCCGCTCCTGAGATGTTAATTTGGGATTTGAATATTTCAGATAGGATGTTCTCATTGCTCTAGTTACCAAAGCATTGAGGCCCGGGGCTGAAACCAATCTCCGGAGCGGATTTGGCTTGATCTTACAATACCAGATTACACCATCTCCCTTGTAAATTTTTTTCAACAGTTTCACTTTGGAATTCAAAAGGTGCATTGTTAATTGCCCAACCAATCATATTTAAATTTTGTAAGTAAAACAATTTGAACAATATTAAAATGGATTTTTAAGAAAAAAAATAGTATTATATATATTCTTTTGAGAATATACTCCACATGAAAAGCTTTTTAAAATAATGTAAATTATCAATTCCAAAGTGATAGTAACCAATAACTATTAATGATGATAATTGATATGATGGTATTGTTAAATACCCTTCATAATAATTATTTACATAAAGTAAATAATATTATCATAATAGTCTGTTAGCATAATAACCATTATATGATAATAACAATTGTTATAAATTAATAATTATTGATTGTAAAATAATCAATTATTAATATGATAATATAATGTTATTGGTAATAATAGATTAACATTACGAGGTGATTCACCTTAGTCACTTATAAGTAATGATATTATTAATCCCTTCAATATTTATTATGTTAATAATAAATATCAATTTATATAATAACAACAATATTATTATTTATTATCAACTTAGCATGAGATAATATAATAATTAATAATAATTATTATTGCAATAATAATTATTATTAATATTATCAATTTAATATATTATCATATTTCTTTTATGTTACTAATCCATAATAATGACACCCAAAAAAACATGAATAGGTGATTATTAATTATTGTAATAGTGCTAACAGTGAATCCTGAAATTAATTATTACACTCAATGATTAAATATCCCTCATAAAGTTGTATTAATTTTATAATGGGTAACACTAGGATTATTTAATAATTATTACTATTATTATCGATAATTATTATAATATTTTTTATTGATTATTATTGTATAATAATTAATGATTATCACGTGGGTAAACTATCCATATTAGCATAATTGTTAACAACTTTTAACATTATCCCTTCAATTGTTATTTAATCATTGTCGTAATAATTGGTAATATGACTTCATAAAAATGGTAATGAGCAATTATGGTATTATTATTGTCCATAATAAAATTGATAATAGCAATGTGATAATAATTGAAGGGTAATTATTATCACATTGTTGGACTTTTAAAATATTAAAGTGGGGATATTATTAATCATGTTATTGTTATTAACATTAAATTTTATCTCAAGTCTAAAAAATTAATATGATTTTTCTACTTGTAGGACATATATTTATACAGATATATATATTCAATACATATACTTATACACATGTTTTCCAATTTCAGATTTTCAAATCCTTCCAAACAAACATAAAATCTTATAATATAATAATTCCAGTTACATCCAACCAAACAAAAGATTTAACTGCACTGTATTTTGAAATCCAAGTATTTCCAGTTACATTGTAACTAGAAATCCACTGCATTCAGAATTACATCCAACCAAACGCCTCCTAATATGATTTTTCTACTTGTAGGACATTGTCAAGCTTGTAATTCAACGATATACTAGAGTTATTATTAATAACAATATTGTTATTAATAATATATTAATAAACACTTATTAATATATTATTATTTGTTATAGATATTAGCAATAATATATTAATAAATGTTTATAATAATAGTTAATGATGATGATGATGCCAATAATAACAGATTAATTGATAATAATACCTGTAAATAACAATAAGTATTGTTATTACTATTGTTATTAAAATAATTGTTACTGTTATGCTAATATATTATTATCGACAAATAACGATAATAATATATTATTAATATCAATATTATTACCATTGTAATAACATGATGATAATAAGAATAATAAGTAAAATAGAAACATTATATCCTGATCAAATATTATTAATAATAATATTAAATATTATTACCATTTAATAACTCCAGCTTCTATTATTATATATTATAATAATATATAATAATAAGTAAAATAATAATATCAATAATAATTAGTATTGATATTATTATTGTTATTATTATTGTTAATAATAACAATGATAATATCATTGTTATTATTAACAATAATACAAGTCGTAAAAAATAATATTATTGTTATTATTATAATAAAAAATTATTATATTTATTATTGTGGGGTACCCCACTTATTCTTGTTATAATAATAAAAAATCAGCTAAAAATAACAATAATTATTACTATTAAAAGTCCCCAATATTATTAATAATATTATTGCTATTATAAAAATTACAATATTATTATTCGCGTAACAATTAATATACAAAATTATTATAATAACAATAATAATATTGTTTATATAATTATTAACATATTTGTTTTTACCATTTTTATGAAGAATTACCATTATTATTATTATGTTATTATTGTTATTATTGTTATAATTGTGTAAACACTAGGATATTATTAATAACAAATCTGCTATTATCATTTTTATTATTCTTTGTAATCATTAATTATAATAATAATTATTATAATTATTATTGTATTATTATAATATTATCCGAGGTACTGATATTAACAATATTATAACATTTTGATATATTAATAATAGACATGATAATAATATAATAATAATTATTGATAATAATACCATATGCTTATATTAACTAATGATTATACTAATTTATTAATATTATTATGATATTAATTATTATTATTATTGTGAGTATCTGATACCAATATTTAGTTAAGGTAATATATAAATATTGCACTATCGTACTAGTTATGATAATTTATCATTAAATATTTTATTGGTTATAATAATTATTATTACAATATTATTATTATTGCGAATAATAATATCGGTGACAAATAATAATAGTTAATGATGATAATGATGATGACTATTAATGTTGGAAATTAATGTTGTTCTACCATTCAAGTCCTCTAATGCTTTTGTTGAAACGACTTATCTGATTTTTGTGCCTTCGGAATTTCAGTGTATATTCTTTAACAGCCTTGAAATTGAGAGTCTTGTGATTCTTTTGCCTTGTGAGGCTTATATATATATAATCAACAGATTCAAGATGTTTCGCTTTATTCTGGTTCCAAATATTATCTTTCCAAAACATTGATCTTATGCCTGCCGGAGTGAATCACCTCAAGACCGGATCAATGGATCACTTATTCAATTTAAAAATATATCAATGCTAGGCTAAGATCTTGAGTTTAAGAGAGCTTGAAAAAAATGATTATTTTACAAATTCTAACTACTTTTGAAGTCTAATGGAGCATAGAAACGTCAAGAGTTTAGAGGTTTTTTTTTCTGCATGGCGCATAGAAAAAGAATACAAGTATTGACTTGTTAATTTTTACCAACTCTACAGTAAGATAGGTAATACTCAAAATGTCTGTTAAGCTCTTTGGCCATAAATCCTTGTTATATTCATTTATTACTATATCTTTTGTTTCCTTTTATGCGGAAATTTCTTGAATCTAGACGAATTCTCTGCTGTTGATTTATGATCTTTACATGGATATTGAGGAGAACTTTGTGATCTTAGCAAGGCAGTTATCTGTCGGTCGAGGATGAGGCAAGTATCTAACATGACATTGAGGATTTAATCTCTCTAACCTGCAAATCGATTAAATTTAGAGTCGAATTGTGAAAATGCTTGCATAACTGAAGTGAAAGTTAGATATCGGTGCATGACACTCACTTGTAATCGAGAAGAAAGTAATGCAGAAAAACTGAAATCTCTAGTTTTGCTAGATCATTTCTTGGGCATAGCCTGCTTCCTCCTCCAAAGGGGAGGAATGTTCCCGCTTTCGGTGCAAGTCCTCACTATAACCTTGTTCGTGGAAACCACTTTATTAGGAATTTTCTTAAGCAACTTGTACCCGAAAACTTTCTTTTAAATTCAAAAACCAAACAACAGAACTCAATATGAAAGATCTATTACTACATTAACTAAAAAAACAAAATAAAATATCTCTAAAGCTCTGTTTATATAAATCTATGTTTGTTGAAACACTGTATTTCTAGTTTGTTTTGCTTATTCTGCCGAATCGACAAAGTAGATTTCACGTAAGATTACAAACTTTCTAGTTTAGTGAACAAATTAAGTTTGCAAAATATTTTCTTCAGCATCTCTCATTGTCCAGATCTAAGGTTGTCCAATGTTTGTCATATGTTTCATAAAGATAACATTTTTGGTTGTTTGGACTTGGAATACTTCCCACCAAATGTTTTACAATTTTCTGTTAGGTATTATTCTTTATCATCTGCAGTTGGCATAACATTTTATTCATGTTTTGTTGAATTTTAAATTGTTTGCATGTATTATGTTTGTATGTAGGGAGGTGATAATGATCTTAGGGATGTGATAGCTAATTCTCAAGAAAATATAAGAGATGCTCCTCATGGCAATACTAATGAAAAAGATGGCAATGAGAATAGCTTGGAGGAAGATTCCGAAAAATATGATGATGTCAATGAAAATGAAGATAGTTGTGAAGATGACGATGATGACGATGATTGAAGATTTAAATATTTTAAATGCTTCAAACTCTTATTGGATTTCATTTTTAAACTTTTATTGATTTAATGTTTTGTAAAAGTCTATAACACTTAATTCCTTACACTTATTTTGGTTCATGTTTTGAACTTTTATTGTGGCATTGTTTTGTACAAGTTTATAATACTTAATTTTGTTAGACATGAATGGTTATTAACATATTATTAGGTTCATATATTAAATTGAGTCAATGTTGTGGTAAATGAGTTTGTTGTGTATGAGCTTGTTGTTATATAATTTAAATTATTTTGTAATATAGGATTTGAATTTATTAGGTGTATGCTATCCATTTTTCCATATAGCATTTGCGATGACTTGGTCACAAAAAAGATTTATTTGGATGGTCACAAATAATACTTATTTGCGACGATATAAAAGTTAGTCGCAAATAATACTTTTTGCAACGGCATACTTTTTGTTGCAAATAATACTTTTTGCGACGGCATACTTTTTTGTTGCAAATAATACCTTTTGCGACCGACAATATGTCATCGCAAATAACACCAATTGCGATAACTAGTTGCCATCGCAAAAACATTTCGTCGCCTTAATTCGTCGCATTATTAATGTTTTTGTGACTAAATTTTAATTTTTTTGCGACGGCTTCATGTTGTCGCAAAAACTAGTATTTGCGACGGTGGGTTGCAAAAAATATCTTTTGCGATGGAAGCAGATACGACGACATGCGACAGCCAAATGCCGTCGCAAAAAACCTTTTGCGACGCCATTTAAGTTTTTGCGACGGTAATTGATCATAGCAAAAAGTAGTTTTTCTTGTAGTGCGTGTCCGCCACCGCTGTCATGGAGCATCAGCCATTAACTAGGGTTGCCGCCATAAGCCCTCCGTCGAGACAATGATCGGAAGGTTAATTCCGGTCGTACGGTAGCTACGGGTGAATTTCGGGAATTTTTATTGTTATTATAATAACAATAACAATATTATTTTATTAATATCATTAATACCAATAATTAATAACAATAATATTAATATATTTACATAATTATTATTAGCATGAGTGAATTATTTTTGATATGTAATAATTATTATTATCATACAATAACCTTATAGCTGAGACCATTGTGATTATCATAGTATACGTGTTAAATACTAATATTAACACATATGATGATGTTCATTATTGTTAATTAATACTATATTGCTCTTGTAATAATTGACCTTGTCAAAGCACAATATTGATTATATTGGATATTATTCCAACAATAATAGTTGTATTATAATTATAATAATTTAAACAATGATTAATGACATGGGGGAATATTTTAATAACAATATAATATTATATAGCTGGCAAGTAATTATTATAGTAATTATGCTGTTAATTATTTTCCATATCCGATCCGGTTTGTTATTGTCATAATAATTTACAAATAATTAATTTGCCGTTATCAAATTATGATCCGACATTTGCTCTTGTAATAATATATTATTATTAGTTAATGATAATCACTATTATTGTGATTATATTATTCTTGAGGTCAATATATTATTAACAAGTAATTATAATGATATTATTATTGTATAATAATATTAATGATTAACAGTAACAATAATAGTAATAGCAATAATAATATTATAATTTGATTAAAATATTAATTGTGTAACTAATTAAAGTCATTTTACAATAATTGTTAATACCATACTATATTATAATATTGTCATTTGTTAATATAATTATCAAAATGTAATAATGAAATTATTACTACTATGAAATTGGAGTAATAATTGTTAATCATATTGTCATTTGCTAATAGAATAAATTATCGTTTATTAACTCATATGATATTATAATATTATTATAATATCATATGAGTTATATTATAATAATAAGCTCAAGTCACAATGAAGAGGATGATCCCAATATTTATTATATTGTTATAATATTATTATAATATGATATTATAACAATATTTATAATTGGGAATATTAATATTATAAAGAATTATGTTTAATATTAATATTAATATTATTATTAATCTTATGGATATTATTGAGTTAATAATTATTTATTAATTATTACCTTAACAATAATAATTAATAAATAATTATAATAGAATATTATAATATTATTCAATAAATAATAATAATAATATATTAATTATACAATAAAAACATAATGAACGTGTGGGCATATTCACAATAATAATAATAACATTAATAATACGTAAATAATAATGATATTAACAATAAATAATATCGAATTAACACAATATTATTAATATTATTGGGTATTAATAACTTTTTCCTTTAATTATATTGTTAAAGGAAAAAGTTATTAATGTTATTTACGTATTATTAATGTTATTATTATTATTAATAAAGGTTATTAATAATAATGATATACCTATTCATATTATTATTATACTATTTTATTATCAATTATTTTAATTATTATTATTATATATGATGATATATTATATTATTATAATATATCATCATATATTATAATAATAGCATTGGATATAATATCAATACAATTACGAATTTTTAATAATAATTATTATAATAATAATAATATTGTGCTATAATTTATTTGTTATTGTGATAACAATAATAAATATGTGCTTTAACAATAATAAAAATAACAATAATGACAATATTTATTGTTAATATTATTAATATTAATATTATTATTATTAAGTGATGATGTTAGCCAATAGAAATTTTTTTTCAATATTGAAATAATATTATTGTTATTATTATAATAACAATAATTATAATAATAATTATTATAATTATTATTATCAGGTAACCTTCTAATGCATATTATCAAATAATATCAGGTGAGATAATAATAACAATAATATAATGATAATAATAATAATAATAATATATTAGTTAATAATTATAATAGTAATGAATTATTAATATGCAAAGATAACTCCATATTTAATATGCATTGTGTAATAATTTTCTAGTGATTATTAATATTATCATTATTAATATTTTATAATAATTATTAGGTTTATTATACCCTAATAATAATTATGACCCATAATAGTAATTATCTCAGAAATTATAAAATATTATTAGAAATAAATATTGTCATTATTGTTATTTTTATTATTGTTAAGGCACATATTTATTATTAATAATAAATATAATTAATAATAAATAATAATCATAATATTATTATTTATGATAATATGATAAATAATATTATACCCAATAATAAATAATTATCGGGTATAATATTAATTGTGATTTATCAAAATGTAATTATTTTGATATAATATTGATATTATAATATTAACAAGTGATTGTTAATATAATTATTAATAAAGAATTATTAATAATTGTTTATCATTTAATTTATAATTATCATTTAATATTATGTCATCATTACTCCAATAGTAATGATGACATAATATTATCATCATTTTAATAATATCCAATATTATTAAAATGATGATAATATCTTTATAATATTATATTATAATTTAATAATATTATAATAATAGTATTAAATTATAATATTATTTAATAATATTGGTAACATTATTATATGATTATTTACGTAATAACAAAGATATGAACATATAATAATATTATATGTTCATTATAATACCATACTATAACAATTATTATCATAATATTATAATATCATTCTTGATTATCAATTATTTCAATTGTAATAAAAATGTATATAATATCAGTTATCATAATAAAATAATATTATGATAATTGATATTATTGTAAATATGTTCAATCATTATTATGATAATATAGTTTGTCATGTTATTTATATTATTATTATAAATATTAACATGATATTCAGTAATAAATATTATTATAACATTTTTATTATATTATTAATTATTATATAATATAAACTATTATATTATCATTATTAATATTGTTCGTAATTAATATATAAATATTGCACTGTCCCGGGTATCTATATTAAGTACCTTTGTGATTATTATCAACAACAAATTTCTATCCGCCTTATACATTGCTAATAATATGAGTTAAGCAATAAATGGGTAATAATGATTATATTAACTATTATCAATAATATAAATAATAATTTGGATATGAAGTTATTATAATTATTGAGATGTTATTAAATCGGCAAGATAGATTTGGAATTGTTAATAAATTATTATAATAATATAAGTATTGTTAAATGCCGCATGAATACATAGATTTGAAATAATTATTATTCACAAGTGAATCTTGAGAGAAGCTTTTGGCTTCGATTGTAGGCTTTGATCTCAAGAAACCCTTGAGTGTTCTTCTTCCTTGTTATTACGTAAATTATTATCCAATGATATTACCCCATCCGAAAATATTTATTGCATGTAAAAATAAATAAAAAAACTGAGGACCGGTAATCTAAGAACATTCCCAGATTTTTAAATTTAGGAACATCCCACAATAATCATTAGATCTACCGGTTATTGTTTTATTATAAATATAAGCCCTAACGGCTGTTGTGGGACATCCTAGAGTCATTTTCTGGAGACATCCCCAGAAAACATAGTCTAAACAAATAATTGATGAGAATTTGTTTGGTTTACCCTGGTTGCATTGATTTTAATTTCGGATGGGTTTTTGAACACCTGTTTTATGCCATTCACCTCAGCTAGGTCACCAGCAAGTATGGGGGTAGCCACAATAATAATAATAATAATTATTATTATTAATATACAAAATTATTATAATAACAATAACAATATTATTTTATTAATATCATTAATAACAATAATTAATAACATTATCATGGTAACTACGCTTGTTAGTAAATGTATTTACTAACAATAATATTTATTATTATTATTATTATTATTATTATTATTATTATTATTAATCACAAGCATATTATTATTATGTTGATCTGTTGGTGTTAATTATTATTAGAATAATAACTAATTAATATTGTTAATTATAATAATAATAATTTTATTAAAGGATAATAGTAATAATAATTATAATGATATTTTTTTCCGTTCATTATTAATAATGCCGGCGGGGCGTCCCCACTGGATTATTATATGTCCAATAATTAATATTAATGATGCTTTGACAAAATGATAGTGATACTAAAATATAGTATTAATAATGATTCCAACTTATAATTAGTTAATATTTTTACAACCAAAGAATAATAAGTTGTTAAAATAATATTGAAGGGATTTTCAATGTTATCATATTATTAACGAAAAATAATAATAATTGATGAGTATTAATGCATATCCCTAATTGAAATATTATTTAACCAATTTTATAATATTATTACTTTGGTTGTTATATAATTCCCTTGAAATAATTATTATATATTAACTATTATTATTAAAAACTTATAATTTATAATATTATCCTATCAAGTTATTATAATAATCATTGTTCCATTAATTTATAACAATTATTTACCAATTGTTATAAATTATAATTTCAAATATTATAAAATAATAATGATAATTAATATTATCGATAATTCTTTTATAAATCTGTTATTTAATAATAGCAAATGATAATAATATTGTGCCAAACAGTAATAATTGTTAACAACTTTTAACATTATCCATTCAATTAATAATGAACACAATAATTATTTTCTTATTATTATTATTAAAGCCATCAAGAAAATCGTAATAAAAGGTCAAATAATAATAGTAATCAATAATATTATTAATAATATTTAATCAACAAGAAATATGATAATATAACAGTATCTCTATTATAAGTTTACCTTGGATTATTGTGTATAATAAATCATTGATAATAATTATTATATTATTATTGTGTTAATAATAATTATTAAATATGCATTGACAAATAAAAATTATAACATAATGATAATAATAATTATTATATAATATTGATAATAATTATAGTAAAAATAATAATAACAATAAATTTTGTATATTAATTATTAATAATACAATAATAATTATAATAATTATTATTATAATTAATGATTACAAAGAATAATAAAAATGATAATAACAGATAAAAATTATTTAATAATAATACTATTGTTATAAATTATACAAACAACTTTTTTTTGGTGATCTTTTACTTTTGGCAACAGCCTCTTGAAAGCTAAACAGAGTAGTAACGCTGTTGGCAGTGACATCAGCAAAACATTGTTCCTTGAGATTGTTATCAACATCATCAAAGATTTCATCATAAATTTTTCTTTAGCCAGCAAATAGTCACTTATCATTATTAATAATAAAGTCTATTAAATTTACTAACAATTATAATTATAATATTATTCATATTATTATTATTTGTGATATTTAACGATCATGGTTTGAAAAGTTTAGTGTATAATGTGGATCACTCGGTGTTCTATAAGTGTTCTTTGATAGGATAATATTATAATCATTATGGATAATAATGATTATATTAACTATTATCAATAACTAATATAATAATAATTATTATTATATTTATTATTGTGGGTATACCCCACTTATTCGGGTTATAATAATTATTAATTATTAGACATGAGTTAAATAATATTAATATACCCTCTTATTATTATAATTTACCCACTAATAATAATTTATTCATATTTGTCATTTAATTATCCAATATTAGTAATAAAAAGGAATGGTCTCGCGTAATTATTGTTATTATAATAATATTATTATTGTCATTTACCAATATTAATTATCAATTTTATTATCATTTAATTGAATAATAATATTATTTGCTAGTATACTGCTTTTTCCAAGTTTCCGGAGGCTCTGTTCTATAATTGTAACGATTATACTATTATATTATTATTATAATATAATATTTATCACAAATTATTATAATTATGAGTTAATATTAACAATAGTAATATTGTTAATATTGCTGAAAATATTAACCTGATAATATATTTAATCATTGGGTATAATAATTAACATTATCCTTTAATAATATGATACTGCATCACCACGTGTTACTAATATTATTTCAGTAATTTGGTATTAGTTTACCTTTATTAAATAACTACAATCATAATAATTATAACAACAATTTGATAATATCGTCATTATATTATTATAGTTATTATTAAAAATAATAATATTAATAATTGTTTTAATAATAATAATAATAATAATAATAATAGTCATCATCATTATCATCGTTAACTATTATTATTTGTCCCCGATATTATTATTCGCAATAATAATATTATTGTAATAATAATTATTATTATAACAACAATAATAATAATAATAATATAATAACAGTAACAATAATAATAACAATAATAATTTCTCAGCTGTTGCTACGGCAATTCGGATATGGAACTTCGACCACAATATTATTATTATTTCTTATTAGTTATAATAATAAGAAATCTGCTATCGTATTATAATTTAATAATAATGATTATTATTTTGGATTACCCTTCAATTATAATGGTGTTATTCCGGTGCTTCCCTTGCTATTTTTTAATCACTTATTAGCAATAACATTAAAAGTCCAATATTGTTAATTATTTTATAATAATAATAATACACAATTAACTACGTTGATAATATATTAATAATAATATATTATTGTTATTATCCTGTCATATTAAAGGATAATTTTCTTAGGATAATATTATTGTCATATTTTTTTTATCATATTTAATAATAATAAAATTCTGTCATATTACCTTTATAATTGATAGTATCTCATATTATTATTATAATAATAAAAATACAAATAATTATTTTTTAACAACAATAATCATCATCATTATTGTTATTATTATAATAACAATAATTAATAATAATAATATTATTGTTACAATTTATGTTAATAATTAACAATAATTAATATCATTAACAGTATAATAACAATAATAATATTATTAATGATTATTGTTAATAATAATAATAACAACGGATTGTAATAATGTTATATTACAATTATTATATTATTGCAATATAAAAATATTATTAGTAATTATTATTATTATCATTTTGGATAATTGTTATTATTACTATTAAAGGATGATGATTTTTAACATAGTATGTTATTGTCTTATGATTTATTAACAACATAATAATAATGGTAGGTGTTAAAAGATGGAATGATAATTAATAGTATTATATATGCATATTCAATAATAACATTTAATAATTATTAACACCATGACTAACATTATAATCGGGCAGACTATCAGTATATATACAATATCTCTCTACCTGGAGGGTAGAGAGATAGCTATCACCTGATAGCTATCTCATTATTAATAACATATTATAATATTACAATCAATAATTATATTAACCTGGTAAAATAATAGTAACAATGATTATTATAATAACAACTTTTAACATTATCCCTTCAATTATTATTAATTAATACGTGGATAATGTTAAAAGTTGTTAACAATTATGCTAATATGGATAGTTTACAATAATATTTATTGTTATAATTTACCCACTAATAATTAATTATGGTACTAGTGTATAATGATTATATATTGCCGTGCATACGAAGTACTTATTATTAACTCATATTAATAAGTTTGCTAATTGGTGATTATATAAAAAGTTGTTATATTATTACTATCATCGAATAACTATAATTATTAATAAAATGAATAATAAAAAGATAGTCACGGTAAATAAATAATACGATAGCATATTTCTTATTATCAGTCAATTATCAGGTTTTATTAATAATAATAGTAATGGTATTATTATTGTTATTATAATAATATTATTATTAAGATAATTGTATATAATAATAACATCGTATAATAATTAACTTATTAATTCGGATATGGAAACATTAATAATAACAATTGTCAATAATTAACTTATTAACATAATAACTAATATCCTTTATAATTATTGTTGATTATAAGTATTATACTTAATAACAATATTGTTAATTATAATAATAAATTATTATTATAATAAGCCTTAGATTATTATTAACACAATAATGATAATATTGTGTTAATAATAATAATAATAATAAATATTTATCATTAACATACTAATAATAATTATTATCATTATTATCATTCAAATAATAATAATAATAATTATTGTTATTATAATAACAATTAAAGGATATTATTATAATAACAATAATTATTAATATATTTATTATTATATAATAAAATTATTATAACAATAATAACAATAATAACATAATAATAATAATGGTAATTCTTCATAAAAATGGTAATTGCGAATATGTTAATAATTATATAAACAATAATAATAATATATTATTATTAATAATTTCTTTGACATTTGTCACCTAGCAATAATAATTGCTAGGGTGACAAATAATAATAGTTAATGATGATGATGATGATTAAAAAAATAATATTATTGTTATTATTATTATAATTATTATTGTGGGGTACCCCACTTATTCTTGTTATAATAATAAAAGATCAGCTAAAAAAAATAATTATTATTACTATTAAAAGTCCTCAATATTATTAATAATATTATTGTTATTACAAAAATAACAATATTATTATTCGCGTAACAATTAATATACAAAATTATTATAATAACAATAATATTATTCCTATTATAATAATTATTTATTATAGGGAAAATTATTTTTTACCCCTCGGGAAATTCAAAACTTCTCAATCAGCCCCTGCAAGTTTCGAATACCCCAGACAGCCCTTCCTTTATTGTTTTACTTTTTTTTCCCCCTTGTAGATCAGTCTATGTTGTGAAATTCCTTCTTTGCCCTTAAACATGATGGGAAAAAAATCCACCATGGATTCTCTTTCCTCTACTTTCATCAGCCCCTTTTCCGCTTTCTTCTCCGGCCTTCCACCACCATTGCCTCGTCTCATCATCTCTGCGGTCAAGACCGTAGAGAAAACCAAACCAAACTCTGACCCACATCTCCTCCGGCCCTCCGTCGACCCCCGCAGCGTCCTCTCCGACAACTTCGCCCCCGTCTCCGAGCTCCCCCCGACCCCATGCCCCATCATTCACAATCGTATACCACCTTGTCTCGCCGGTGGCGCCTACATCCGCAATGGCCCCAACCCTCAGTATCTCCCTCCCGGCCCTCACCATCTTTTCGACGCTAACGGCATGCTCCACTCCCTCCCCCTCCACTTCCCCTCCTACTCCTCTTCACCCCATCTTCTCTCATCTCGCTTTCCATCACAGATGGCGACATCTCCACTCTCTCCTCTCTTCTATCCTTGTCCCATCCAATTTTCCGCTTGAATTTATCAAGTTTCCGTTTAAACTATTATGTTGCCGCTTGAATATTCCAGTTTCCATTTAACTTTTCCTTTTTTCGTTTTAAATGTTATTTTTCCGGTTAATTTTTTCTCTCTTTGTAAAGTTATGATATTCTAGCAAATATTCGGATTCTCCGAGCGTATCCGTTCGACCTCAAGACTACCCAGACGTTGTGGCATGCCTTCCTTCCTCGTCAAACATTTTTCCATACCTTTTTGAATTCATTTTGCATTCTTTTTTGCTTTTCCTTAAACAAATCATGCCATTTTTGGCTTAAAGTATATGTTTTCTCCTAATTATTATAGTTTCCGCTAAAAACATAAGTTTCTGCTTAAAACAAAGGAAAAACATATGTTTTGCTTACTATCCTTGTCCCATCCAATTTTCCGCTTGAATTTATCAAGTTTCCGTTGTTTAACTATTATGTTGCCGGTTGAATATTCCAGTTCCGTTTAACTTTTCCATTTTCCGTTTAAAATGTTATGGTTCCGCTTAATTTTTTCTCTCTTTGTAAAGTTATGATATTCTAGCAAGTATCGGAATTCTCCGAGCGTATCCGTTCGACCTCAAGGCTACCCAGACATTGTGGCAATGTCTTCCTTCCTCGTCAAAGCTCTTTCCATACCTTTTGCATTCGTTTGCATTCTTTTTGTTTTTCCTTAAACAAATCATGCAATTATTCGGCTTAAAAGTATATGTTTTCTCTTAATTATTATAGTTTCCCCTAAAAACATAAGTTTCTGCTTAAAACAAAGGAAAAACATATGTTTTGCCTTACTATCCTTGTCCCAGCCAATTTTCCGCTTGATTTATCAAGTGTCCGTTGAAACTATTATGTTGCCGGTTGAATATTCCAGTTTCCGTTTAACTTTTCCATTTTCCATTTAAAATGTTATGGTTTCGCTTATTTTTTTTTTCTCTTTGTAAAGTTATGATATTCTAGCAAGTATTCGGATTCTCTGAGCGTATCCGTTCGACCTCAAGGCTACCCAGACATGTGGCATGCCTTCCATTCCTCGTCAAACCTTTTCCATACTTTTTGCATTCGTTTTGCATTCTTTTTTGTTTTTCCTTAACAAAGTATCCCATTTTCTGCTTAAAAAGTATATGTTTTCTCTTAATTATTATAGGTTCCGCTAAAAAACATAAGTTTCCGCTTAAAACAAAGGAAGAACATATGTTTTGCCTTACTATCCTTGTCCCATTAAATTTTCCCGCTTGAATTTATCAGTTTCCGTTTTAAAACTATTATGTTGCCGCTTGAACATTCTAGTTTCCATTAACTTTTCCATTTTTCCATTTAAAATGTTATGTTTCCGCTTAATTTTTTCTTCTCTTTGTAAAGTGTATGATATTCTAGCAAGGATTCCGGATTCTCCGAGCGTATCCGTTCGACCTCA
>CM037026.1:13419791-13441909 GCA_020875875.1 Dioscorea alata
TTTTTTTATAATAATAAACACTAGGATTTTCTAGGGCAAGTTTCATTATTTATGTATTGGCACCATGTTAACCATAAACGATGCCGACAGGTGATGATGATGATAACTATTATTTGTCCCTATAGTGCTGGTGTCTATTATCAATAGATAGGTGATTTCTCTCTTGCCCTGTGATAATTATTATATCACATTTATAATAATTATAATAATCCTTGAATAATAATATTATTAACAATAAATATTATTAAACTGAATAATAAATTTAAACTCTTGTAGGGTTGAAGTAAAAGGAAAAAAAATTTAAATCCATACCTCAATATATTGAATTATATTAATAAAACAATAATTATTAATATATAATAAGCTCAATAAAATGACAATAGTTATTTGTTATTATCAATAATATTATAATTATTATAATATCATTATTGTATATTATAATAACAATATTATAATAATTATTATTATATTATTAAGTTGGTACCCCACTTATTCGGGTACCACAATAATAATTATAATAACTAGCTTAACATATCATAAATATGTTGAACTACTCAGTAAATAGGATCTCTTAATACATGCTCTACTATTTTAAGATCCATGGGTTTGTATGGAATTCGTAGCTATTAACATAAAACCATTTTATGTTTAACCTTTTGAATTTGTTGGGCGGCAAAATGTTTTAACCATTCATTCATGATCCTTGAACTAGGATGACGTGCCTATGTATCATATAAAAACATAAACATGGCAAGTTATTAATAGACAATATAAATTTGATATGCTTTTAATATGATGATAACTATTATTGTTATATAATTTATTGTCTTGGTACTCACGTGGGGGTGTGCCAACCATTGTTAATGGGTTCACTATAAACCCATTACCAATAGATTCCTCCATTATATGATAATAATTATAATAATGGTTCTCACATTATTATTATTTATAATCTCTTAAATCATATTCCGCATGACAAACTATTTATAATCATAATAATAATAATTATTTTCCTTGTTTGATGATTAAAAAATATATTATTGTTATTATATAATAACATTAATTATAATAATTATTATTATAATTATTATATCATATTCTTGTTATAATAATAAAAAATCAGCTAAAATAATAATAATTATTACTATTAAAAGTCCTCAATATTATTAATAATATTATTGTTATTATAAAAAACAATATAATTATTTGCGTAACAATTAATATACGAAATTATTATAATAACAATATAATAATAATAATAATTTATTATATCTTGATCTGTTATTATCATTAATATATATTATTAAAGGATGGCGATAACACCAGCACTTTTATTGTTATTATTAATTTTTCCATATCCGAATTACTGTAGCAACTCCTAAGAAAATTATTATTGTTATTATTATTTTTACTATTATTATTATTATATTATTGTTGTTGTTATAATAATATAATTATTATAATAATTATTATTACAATATTATTATTATTCCAAATAATAATATTAATAACAATAATTATGATAATAATGACAAGGCCAAGATAGATTTATTGTACATAAGCGGATAATAATTGTTATTATTATCATTGACGATAATAATAAAATGGTGACAAATATTATTAGTTAATGTAATTATTAACAATGAAATGTTAAACATTACCTGTGTATATTATAAACAGGTAATGTTTATAATTATTGTTATTACAAATATAATTGATTATGATCAATATTATTATTATAATCTTATTTAATAATTATTAATTATTAAAATTAATAATGATTATTTTTCCTAGTGTTTTATTGTTATTATGTGATAATAATGAAACTGCCGGTCAAAATTTACATAAGATGAATTGCTCAAATAAATGAATATTTTTGCTCCCCAATCAGTAGGAGTTTCTTGTTGAATTGATACATTGAATATTTCATTAGATCACAACGAACTAAGATAAGAATTTGTACGACTTTGCTGATGATCTTGGCAAGTTATGGTTGGTTAAAAAGAAATTAGATGACCATAAACATGAAACTAAAGAAATCAAATATTATTCATTGCCATGATTGGCCATTAAAACTCAATTTGATCAAACTAGGTATCTGAATAAATAAGATTAATGAGAGGGAATGCTTATATGATTCATCTTTTTTTTCCTCCAAAGGTTTTTCAATACATCAATAAATTTAAAAACAAATAATGTTTTCTAAGACTTTGTGGCATGAATTTAGATAAAAATCAACTCTTAATTAGAAATGAAGAAGAAATCACAAATGCACTAAATCAATTGTAATAGCTATAAATAACACCCAAATAATTTTTATGAAGATGATAAGGATGGCGATAATAATAATAGGATTTTGATAATACTATATTATTATTTTTATAATAATAATACTATAAATAATAACTAGTTATTATTATAGCTAAACTTATAATAATTGTAATGAATATTAATATAACATAGCATTTGCCATGGAAATTATTAAACTCCGTCGGATGACAACCATATATATTATTATCCCAATTTACTTTTCATCCATTTGCCGTGGATTATTGCTATTATCTTGATCTCTCAATCATAATTGATTAAATATTATAATCATTTAAAATAATTATTTTTAAATGTGCATTGATGGGTAATTATTAGAAAATTATTATAAATGATAACAATATCCTAGCAATTATTATTGTTGTACTCATCAGTGGTTGCGCTCTTCTTAACAATGTCAAGTGGTCCGAATGAATTTTTGAATGAACCTATTTGATTATCCTTTCAGTTTGGAATGACACAAAATTTAATTTGTGATTTGGGACTTTCACTATCCTGGCAGTTAGCCTTGAAAACACACTTTTCCTAAGCTTAATTTCCTCGGACTAAAAAATCCCACTTTCTTTCTCTTGCCAGTAACAGTGAAACTGGGCTCGTCGTCTTCATCATCTATAGAAACTATCTTTTTAGGGCATGATAGCCTCTGAAAGACAGTGGTTCTTGGTTTTTCATCAACAACATTCTTTTCAAATGCAGGAATAATGACATTTGGGCGACGGTCCCTATATGGAAGTCGTGGGACAATCAAGTTTTCCTTCAAAGATGGAGTTCTTTTCACAAACTGTACAGACTCAGAGATTGTGCCAAATCTCATTTCAGCTCCAGTAGCTCCAGTGTTGAAAACACAGTTGGGCAATTGGACTTTAGATCCTTCTCCAAGGAAAATAGTCAGCTTAGGGCTTCCTGGTGAGATTGAACTCTTAAACGCCATTTCACCTGCAAAACAATATAAATATTAATTTTTTTATATATGAGTTATAAAAAGTAATGCCTTTACTTGTACTTTTGCCTCAAAGATGGGAGGAGGAATTAAAAGGGTCTCATAGGGCGTGCCAGAATTTGTGGAATCGGAAATTCGCGCCATGGTACGTGTCGGTGAAAAGACACTAGGATATTATAATCACATGGCATTGGAGGCAATAAATGTTGAAGGTGATTGACGAGAGAAAAAATATATAATGATTATGTTATATAATTATTATTGAAGGCTAATAATAATTATATAACAATAATAGTTATTATCTATAATTATTATAGTTAATAACAATATTATTATAACAATATTATTAATAATCATTTATTGGTTTTGTACAAAGAGGCTTATGTTGAATACAATATGAAGGAATTATTGTTAAATGTACCATAGATGGTCCGAAACCACGGTCCAAATGATCCAACACAAGCTCTTTAACAAAATGAGCCATGTTTCATTATTTCCATATTATTAATACCACAAAAATTGTTTTTTAAAATTATTAGTTAAAAATAAAAAATTTAAAAATAATTCTTAGTACATGAAATAATTCAAAATAATTTAAAAAAGTAAAATGATCGCACTTAATTCGCTTACTCATTGAATTAAATTGCGTATGCATCTTCTTGAGTGTGAGAAGAATCAAAGTTTATATAGATCTTTCACCTTGGATCAGAGATGCCTACTAATCTATTCATCGGCGCTAGATTCTAATCTTTCACGTTGTACTCATCTTGTTGTCATTGAAGAAGAAGTCACTAACATTTAGATTTCCTATCTCTGTTTCTTGTTATCGAACTTTAGTAAGCCTCCAATAATAAAAATAACAATAATGATAATATTTATTGTTAATATTATTATTATTATTATTATTACTATTATTATTATTATTATTAAGTGATGATGTTAGAGGATAGAAATTTTTTTTTCAAATATTTAAATAATATGATTGTTATTATTATAATAATATTATAATAATAACAATAATAATAATAATAATTATTATTATAGTGGGTACCCGACTTATCGGGTTATAATAATAAAAAATAAGCTAAAAATAATGATAATTATTACTATTAAAAGTCCTCATATTATTATTAATATTATTGTTATTATAAAAATAACAATATTATCATTCGCATAACAATTAATATACAAAATTATTATAATAACAACAATAATAATATTATTGATGAGTATTATCACATATATTATCATACTATTGATATAGTATTATATTGTTATTAAATTATTTAATAATATTAACATTACTATAATTAATAATTAATAATTATTATATTGTTGTGTATAATAATTATTTATTATCAATATCATAATAACTATTAATAATTAATCATCATATTATTGTTATTATAACATAGTTATCATCATCATCAACACGAGTTATTTATAACAATACAAAGAAATATTATAGTTTAATATAATAACAATATTATTATATTAACAATATTGTTATTACATAAAAATAAAAATATTATAATAACAATATTGTTATTACAAATAATAATATTATTATTATCCTCTTGTGTATAATAAATCTATCCATGGATAAAAAAAATTATCATGATAGATTATAAATAAGTGGGTATAATTATTATTATCCCCACTTATTTATCATTAAATAATAATAACAAACTATTTATTAATAACACCAGCACTATATTAATAATTATTATATATATATTATAATATATAATAATTATTAATTATTGTTATGACATATTGTTATTATCAAGGATATTAATAACTAATATAATCATTAGTTATAATAATATTGTTTTTATACTAATAGTTATTATTATAACTTATAATAATAATAATAATAATAATAATAATATAATAATAATAAGAATAAGATAATAATAATAATAATATATTATTATTATATATTATTATTATTATTATTATTAATATCAATATACTACAAAATACCACATATTATTGATATTAATAACTCATATTTATAATTATTATTGCTGTGATTATTATCATACTTATTATTATTTAATTATATTAATAAAAACAATAACTATTAATATGTAATAAGCTCAATAATAATGACAATAGTTATTTGTTATTATCAATAATATTATAGTTATTACAATATCATTATTGTTATTATAATCATATAATAATATCTTTTCAGAATAGTGTTTTATAATTATTACACACAACAAATATAATTATTAATTATTATAATTATTAATAATAATTTAAACAATTATTATCCATCCAATTTATGATAACTTTATCCATAAATAATTATTATAGTTAATTTACGATGTGTTAATAATATTACAAAATCATTGTTATAAATTATTATAAATTAATTATAATAATAATTATTATAATTGTTGTTATAATAATAATAACAATAATGATATTATAATAATTATAATATTATTGATAATAACAAATAACTATTGTCATTATTATTGAGCTCATTATATATTAATAATTATTGTTTTTATTATATAATTAATTCTTAATAATTATGATAATAATCGTAGGATAATAATTATAACTATGTTCATAATGGTATAATGTTTACGATATTGTAGGATGTTTTAAGAATTAATGCTATGATTATTAACAATGTTAATAATACTTGCCGCCAGGTTATGAATAACACATATTTGTAACTAATATCACTATATTACAATTATACCCCACAATTTTTTGTTATTATTAACTAATATATATAACCCATAACAGGTATCTCTAACAATATTATATTAGAGATAACAATTATTATTATAAACAAGATCATAATAATGAATAACGCTAAACCCTAAACCCGGCCTAAATATTATTGACAATATAAATTAATAATTGAGGCATGTTGTCAATAATTATTATTAAAAAATAATAATTATTACTATTGTCTATTAACAATACAATTTATTAATAATTATCGTCACCCTCCTTCATAATATTATTGTTAATACCAAAAACCTACTTATTATTATCAATAATACACGCGGTGCAATTACACGATATTATAATAATAACGTACATCTCATATTTTTAACTACAACGATTATAATCATCATCATCATTTGATAATATTACTATTAAAAATAATAATAACAATTAAAATTTTCACCCTCTCGACCCTCTACAATCTCAAGTAATCTAACCCTATAGGAGTTGTCACACCTCCAAAGGATAACCTAGATGATTCTCAACCCTAGTGTCACGGCTAAGGGAAAATCGATACAATAAGCAGTCAAGATTGGAACTCAATTAAAAGCATCAATTAAGAAAGCATAATAAAAGTCATAGAACCAATGTCATCCCAGGGTTTACAAGTTCGAATACCCACAAGGGTTTAGCTCTTCATGGAGCTATACAAATCCACTAGCAATAATAATTGCTTGGGTGACAAATAATAATAGTTAATGATGATGATTATTATTAACAATAATAATAATATTATCATTTTTTAATAATATTTAGAAAAACATCTACCTACAGTCTATGTGATAACACTAGGATTTAAAATGATAATTATTATTTACTTAGTGTTACCGATTATTATAATAGATTGTTGTGTTATTATTATAATAATAATAACTATTAGTGTAGATAATATTTTACAATTGATTGTTCACGGCGGGATGACCCGCCCAAGTGCCCAGGTGGATTTCATATTTGAGCTAGTAATTATTGTCCTAAAATTGCTCAAATATAGTATTATATTGTTATTATCAATATATATTATTGTAAATATTAACAACAATATAATAGTTATTAACTAATAATTATAATGATTGTTAATATTATTAATAATAATTATAATAACAATATAATAACAATAATAATAATATTATTGATGGGTATTATCACATATATATATATATATATATATCATATTATTGATAATATAGTATTATATTGTTATTATAATTATTAATCATATAATAAAATATAAGTGGGGTACATACAATGGTTATTTTGATGATTATATAATAAGTTAATAATAACAATAATATAAAGTGTGTTTATATTCATAATATCAGTTATTATGAATAGTTATAACATATCATAATGTTGATAATACACATTATAATTTAGGGTGATATGGTATTTATGAATAAGTAATCATTATATCTTAACAATATTGTTTTATAATAACATATTTTATTATAATAACAATAAAATATGTTAATATAATATTGTTATTATTATATAATCATAACAATATTATTATACAATATTATTAATAACTCATAATCATTATTTATGAGTTATTAATAATATTTTTAGTTATAATTATTGTTCACAAGATATTATTCATAATAATAATAACAGTAACAATAATAATTGTTATTATTATTTTTATTATAATTATTATCAATATTATATAATAATTATTATTATATAATAATTATTATAACAATAATATTGTAATAAGTTTTATGATTGAAACAAAAAAATAATTATTTTATAGTGATTTTAATAACATATAAAGGATAGCGATAACACCAACACTTATTATGTTTGTTATTATTTATAATAATAATTTATTTAGTAGTTAATAATATTATTGTAATAATTTTGTCTACAAATTGGTAGTTTCAATTATAACACATGAATAATAACAATAAAACCACCAGCACTAATGATGGTATCTGTTATAATAATCGTAGTGTTATCAACTATAATTAATAACACTGTTATAATAATATTATAACAATATATGTTATATTTAATAATATTGTTAATTAGTTATTCAGCACTATATTTATTATAACAAATAATTGTTTAAATATATTATTATTTTTAACTATAATAATATCTTTACACTTATTATATAATTGTGATATTATTAACAATAAAATGAGTTATAACTATTATTATATTGTTCATGATAATATTATTATAACAATAATATTATCATCAACACATATTATTAATACACTAGTATTTAATGATAATGAATTAATCATGGTGAGCCAAGTCCTCTCTGTGCACTACCTTCACATTTCCTTTAGTGAAATCCATCTGGGCACTTGGGCGGGTCATCCTGCAGTGAACAATCAATTTTAAAATAATAATGAAACTGAGGACTTGGCGCTTCTTGGATCACACATATTCCAGTAGATTACTCTGTTTTCCAACAATTGTTTGACTGTGCTGTGTCTAATGAGGATATATCTTCTCTTACCAACGTATACACTATTTTTAGCAATCCCAATGGCTGCCTATGAATGACAATGCAAGGAAATAGGTACAAATGATCTTCTCCATATTGCATATCGGCTAAGAGGTTCCTTAACCATTTTGCTTTTTGAGCTGCCAACTCAAGATCTATAAATTCAAATTCCATGGTAGAGCATGCTATACAGGTTTGTTTTGTAGACTTCCATGATAAAACACCTCCAAGCAAAGTAAAAACATAGCTACTAGTAGAGCTAACTTCATCATTATCCATTACCCTATTTGCATCACAAAATCCTTCTAATACAGGAGGAAATTTACTAAAATGAAAAGAACTAATTCATAATACCCTTAAGGTATTTAACTAAGAAATGGAGTGCATTACAGTGCACATTACGTGGATTATGAGTATAACAACTCAATCTACTAACAACATAAGCTATGTTAGTCTAGTATAGTTCATGAGGAACGTAACACTTCCAATAATTTTAGCATATTCAACTTGTGAAACACTAGGACCTATGTTTTTTCCAAGAGACATGCTAGGATCATAAGGTGTTCTCGTGGCTTTAACATTGAAATAATTAAATTTTTCAACACTTTTTAAATGCAATTACACTATAAACTAATAATATTTGTCCCTATAGTGCTGGTGTTTATTATTTAATGTTTACTAATTATTTAAATACATATCACCTGTCTCATTATCACTTGCGTCATATTATTTAATAATTATCATTTGTTTAAAGCTATAAATGATAATAATAAACATTATTATAAGGTTTAGTACACATTTAATAATCATAATACTATTATACCAGTAATTTAAATAATACACAATAGTGTTTTTATAATTATTATACACAACAATACATATTGTTGTGTATAATAATTATTATAACAGTTATAACAATATTATCAGAATGTGAGACATATTGGTTTTGTACAAAGAGGCTTATGTTGTTATTAACAATATAATGATAATAACAGAGTCATTATAATCAATAATACATAATAGTATTATATATTGTTGATTATATTATAACCAGAACCAATTATGAATAATAATTATAATAACAATATCATTAAATTATTAACAATTGTAGGTAATATATTTTAAAATATCTTGTTAATAAAATTTCTATATTAAATAATATTGTTAATTGGTACCCACATAATTTGTATTATTAACATAATTAGCAATTATTATTATGCCAATATAATTGTTATAATAGATCAAGCAATAAAATGATAATAATATTATTATTTAAAATAACAATTATAACTAGCCTATCATATTTGTATAGCTCTCCATGGAGCTATACAAATATCGTGTTATTATTCTTGATAATATATTAACATAGTATTGTAAATAATATACATTATTATATTGTGAAATGTAATAATATATATTATTTACCTATTATAATAATTATTATCACACAAGTAAAATATTAATAGTAGTTTAATAACAATATTATTGTTATAATAATAATTATTATTATTATAATATTTATAAAGATAATTATTATTATGTTAATGTGAATATTATAATTAACAATATAATACTATTATTTATCCAAGAGTGGGATAATATTGATTATAATAATGTTAAATAATATTACAAAATCATTGTTATAATTATTATAAATTAATTATAATATTATTATTATAATTGTTGTTGTAATAATAATAACAATAATGATATTGTAATAATTATAATATTATTGATAATAACAAATAACTATTGTCGTTAATATTAAGCTTATTATATATTAATAATTATTGTTTTCATTAATATAATTAATTATTAATAATTATGATAATAATCGTAGCAATAATAATTATTAATATGAGTTATTAATATCAATAATAACAGTAATAATTATGATACTAATTTTTATAACTGTTATAATAATTATTATAACTGTTACAATATTTTAACAATAGTGTTTAACCTAATAATACACAATAGTTTTTTTAATTATTTAATAATTATAATCATAATTAATATATTATTACATTTCAGTGTACTAAACCTTATAAATGAAGTAATAATATATAATACCGTTAAAAAATAATAATATTGTTATTGTTATTACAATAACAATAACAATATTATTGTTAATAATAATTATTAACTATAATAACAGTATCCGTTATTTATTATCAATAATAATAATAACGATATTATTGTTATCATCATTACTATTATTAATAATAATTATTATTATTGTTATTAATTTTAATGTCATCACACGCTTCTTCTATTTCAAGGGTTACTCCACTGGAGTTCCGGATAACCGATTGAAGATCAGGTATGTTCGATTTTGCCCAAATTTTTCATTCCAAAGTTGCAATCTTTGATCTTTTCCCTGCTTTTTTTAATTGGGATTGTGATTTTTGTTGGGGAAAAGCTGGGGGACAGGGAAAGATGCCGATGCATGAGAGGAAGACGATAGATCTGGAGCAAGGATGGGAGTTCATGCAGAAGGGGATTACCAAGCTGAAGGACTTCCTGAATCGCAGTTCAGCTCTGAGGATTACATGATGCTTTATACGTATTGCTCTTTCTCTTTGATTGTGCATCTTAGTTTTGTGTGAAATTTTGTTGATTTTCATATTATGTTTTTGGGGATGTTTTGGATTTGGTGGTTTGATTTTCATGTTTTTTTTTAGGAAGGCATTTCTTGCAAATGGACGGACAGAAATTTTTAGGCTAGGGCATCATGTGATGACTATGAATCAGTATGTGGCACTTAGGGCTCACATGCATCTTCTGATCTAATAATCATGTGACACCACGCAATGAAACCAATCTTATTAAATAACCACTTTAGTAGTGTCTGGAACTTTCATGGATTACACCTTAATTATTTGTTTTAAGAAATGCTTTTGTGTGTGTGTGTAACCTTATATAAAAAAGGGTTATCGTTTCTTTGTTCAGGAAAATATTATAAGCAGGCGTGAGATAGGCTTTAATTTATATTTTTATTTTCTTAAAAATTTGAATGTTTGGAATTTATTAAAATAAGTTAGAATTGAGTTTTGGTTAATAATTTTCAATTATATATATTTTTATTAAAAGTATGACAGAGATCATCCAAGATGGAAACATTGTCCTCTTGAAACTAAGGGCATTATTGCTAGCTTCTCCTTCCCCGGTTTACTTTGAATCTTTTTTGTCCATGTTTTGTTTTGTCAATTTGCATAGTTGCTCTTTATTGTCATACTGTCTGTTGTGCATCTTTGTGGGAAATATATGTTCATAATGAATTGATCTATTCATTGATCAAGTTGTCTCTTATTTTGTGAATCTTCTCTGCAGTCGCTCTTAAGTTGATTTAAACTAATGGTTTGGGCTATAAACACACATTCCACAATTGAGTGATTAATTTGATATAATGTTATATAAAAACGAATTTGGTGTGAAATTAGGGCGTGATTTAAATTTTTTTTTTTAAATTAGGTATTTTAATCATTGAGAAGTCTGAGTTCTTTGTTTTGATTTGAATGCTTTTTTGTTTTTGTTTTTGTTAGGATTACATGCATTATGTGAATTTGGATAAGATAAAAATGAGTGAAAAATAGATAAGTTGTTATAGTTGAGTGGATTGGCTTGGTGAATTAAGTTATGCGTGTAACTATGTAAACAAACAGAAAAGTAGAAATGTTTTGGTTGTTTGAACCTTTATCACTATATAATTGTGATGTCCATTCGGCCAAATAAACATTACCAAATAAAAGAATAAGGCCTAGATATTGATGGAAAAAGTTATTCACATGGACTAATTTTAAATATTTTTCAAATATTATCCCCTCAAATATCTTCCTTCCCAACCCTCATTTGGGGTGGGCATTTGTCACTCTCATCATCAGTGTCTTTTTTTCAAACCTGATTTTTACTGACCTTCTTCATTTGTATATTATTGAATCAAATTCAAATTCCTGATGTTTTCTTTTTCTTTTTTTTTTCTTGTGATTTGATAGTTTTGATGATGCATATATTAGTGGTATTATGCCTTCTACTTGGATTTTTTTCCTTCTTTGTTGTAAGAATTGAAATATGGTGTATGGTGCCTAACTCGATTGTGACTTTAGTAGAGTTTGTTTAATTGATGCCTATATTAAATGTGTATGCTTTGTTTTTCTGTTTGCAGGATTTTGATTTTTTTTTTGTTGTTGTTTTCAGGTTAGAAGTGTTGTTGATGAAATCTGGAAAAAGAACTATTTGTTAGTATGCTTACAAAAGATTACTGTCATAGTCCCATCTAGAACTATTTGCTAGCATGCTTACACCTAAATTGTTGACATTGGGTGTAGATGTCAGTGATTTTTTTTTATATTGACTTTTGACAGACTGGTACAGTGTCTATATATATGTCTATATATATATATCCGTCATTGCTTATAAAATGGTATCCTTGCAGTGTAAACCTTTGCATTCCGGATTAAGGATTGAGATTATCCTTCATTGAGAATAAATCAGGTAAATTTTATAATTTATAATTTTAATGTTAACAGATACATGTGTTAAATTTTCATTCATTATCAACCTTTTTAAATATTTAGTTCTTAAATGGAATGGATCATGATATAGTTTCAGGGGGACTTAAGATTGAAAAATGCATACCCAATGTCAACTTAAATGTCCTGAACTCCACTAATATAATTAAAGATTAACCCTTTGAATAAAGAGACATAAAAAAGGTGATCAATGAGCTCATTTTTTAAAGTCCTCCGTTTCTCAACGAACTCCTATATTTTCTCAATCTTAAATTGTTCAGATGAAGCTCTTAATTCATAACTTAAAATACTATTAATTTTTCATGTTCTTCACTATCTAATAAACTAAGTACTATGTGAATCATATGTATATATATATATATATATATATATACACATTAAACTATTTGTCTTTAAGTAATGAAAGTTATAAGAACGCGCACAAGTGTCCACCATGTTTGTCCTCTAAAGTTAAAAGAAAAAGAAGATGGTGAGAGCTCTGGAGGACACAATTAAGTGTTACATCATTTGATGTGCTAGGCCACAATGTCAACCAAAATCATTCATTATGAACTGATAATAGACAGCTTATATATGTGTAATATAATAATATCATGTTATCAATATTACCTATGTGAGAAAAGATCTTTTAAAAAATTCATTTTCACTACTACTTTACATATAGCTATCGTAGTAATTATATTGGAAAAAATTGTGAAAACTTCATAGATAATTATTTGAGTAAAACTCCCTCCACTGAGTCTAAAATATAAGAATTTAAACAATCTATTTATCGTAATTGTCATGCATGCCTGTTGTCCATATATGTTCATCACCTAAAAAACATGAGTCATTGTCATGATTTGATCGGGCTAGCATTTACTCAAGTGTTTAGAACATCAACTTTGCAAAAAAATTGAATTTTATGTCAATTGTTTAATTAATTATGTTTTTATTTATGAACCATTTGATATATATGCTATTTAAATATCATGATGAAGGAGGAACAAACAGATCCCAGATCTCAGATCCCTCAGCATAAAGTTTTGGGCCATTATCCTTCATCTTACAAACAGATTTTTTACTTTTCTCAAGCAACACATTCATCTAGAGAACAACTAATGTCTTACATACTAAATGTCAATATCATGAAAACAAAATGGCTCTTCCTATGAAAACAAACCATGATGATTCCATACTAAACGTCAAGCATTTTTGGTAAACTAATGCCAATTTTTTTAAACCCTTCAGCAAATATCTCAAGTAATTGCATAATGATCTATCCCAAAGCATCAAAACATACAAAGTAAACAAACATGAAGATCAACAACTTACCAACAGGAAAAGTTTATATATATGTTTTAGTGATTCTTATATATGTGAATTTATTACTTCATTAATTACACTACATCTTAATATTATCATTGATTATTATATTTTTTATTTTTTATATTGGAAGCTTTTACCTGTTCTTAATACATCACAATAGGTGGAAAAATGGAAGCTAACATGCAAATCGTTGTTGATGTACAATTTAAAGTATTACTTAAGGAGATTATGGAAAAATTAAGATTACCACCTACAGTTTATGCATGTGAACAACGTGGACCAGATAACAACCCATATTTTTTATGCAAAATCATATATGAAGATAGCTGTGGAACCCATGAATAAGTTGTATCAGCTACAAATACAAAAAAGAAAGCTGAAAATTATGCCGCATTACATGTCATAAAGCATTTGAAAAATATTTATGATGTTGTTATTAAAGATGTAAACGAGAAGGAACTACGTGACGTTAAAAATGAATTAGAAGAGCTAAAGAGTTGTAAAGATATATTATCAAACAGCCTTGAGACGATGACTACTGAATTAGAAGAGCTAAAACAGAATAAGATTGATTGAAGCAGAACAGTCTGAAAACAATATGAGTTGCTTGACAAGTAGATCTGCTTGATTCCTTTCATGTGTTTAATATTTTAATGTGTATTTAATGTAAGTCTAATAATACTAAATATTTAATAAAAGTTGTGTTTTGTATTTCTTCGTCGTTTATATTCATAACAGGCTCACTGTATATGTTAATTAAAATATATAATTAAATTATGTTATTGTGTTTATTTTGAAATTTGATTATTTGTTAATAAATGCAATCATGTTATGTAGTTTGAAAATTTTGACTAAAAGTGATATGGTATGCTAATTCGAATGTTTGCAAACTTCTGGCGAGTATCTTATTTTAAAAAAAAAAGACATTAACAATTTCTTTAAAAAATTTATACTATCTTCATGATTTTCCTTTTAGATATAGTAAACCTGCAGCGTTAGCGCGGGTACATACATCTAGTTATTTATTAATGCTATTGTCATTCTTCAAGTGTTATTATAATAAGTGGAAGTTTCAATTGTACCACAGGAATAGTTATTACGAATAATTATTGTCAATTAATGCTAATAAAATAATATTAGAATTGGATAATAATTATTATAATAATATTATTTTATTAAATTGTTATTATTAACAATATTAATGATAAATATAATATTATAATTGGTGAATAATAATATTATTATTAATATTATTATTAATAATACAATTTATCATAATAAAATTGTTATTAATAATATCCTAGTGTTACACAATGACAATTATAACAATAATAACATAATAATAATATAATAATAATGGTAATTCATCATAAAAATGGTAATTATAAATATGTTAATAATTATATAAAAAATAATAATATATATTATTATTAATAATTTCATTGACATTTGTCACCCTAGCAATATTAATTGCTAGGGTGACAAATAATAATAGTTAATGATGATGATGATGATTAAAAAATAATATTATTGTTATTATTATAATAACAATAATTATAATAATAATTATTATAATTATTATTGTGGGGTACCACTTATTGTTGTTATAATAATAAAAAATCAACTAATAATAATAATTATTATTACTATAAAAGTCCTCCATATTATTAATAATATTATTGTTATTATAAAATAACAATATTATTATTCGCATAACAATTAATATACAAAATTATTATATAACAATAATAATAATAATTCATTATATCTTGATCTGTTATTATCATTAATATATATTATTAAAGGATGGTAAATGTCCATTATCTTTGATCATACTTGTCCATAATATTAACCAATATTATAATAATAATAATATGGTATTATTATTATAAACTACTCGTATATAATAATTCATATAATAGTTATTATATATTATCACTATATAATTATCAATGATAAATTATCATTGATTATAACAATATTAAATAATATCAATATATTAATGATAATATTATATGATGGGTTACAGACAATAATCAAATTATTAAATATCGGATAATAATATCATTTGTATGATATTAATAATGTTATAATAATAATATTATTATTAATTATTATAATAGTAAGACAATAACAATATTAATCACATAATAACAAGAATAATAAAAATTATTGTAATAATAATAATATATATTGTAGTAATAACAATATATTATTATTGTTATTTTATAATAAAAATAATTGTGTCACACAGACGTTGTTATTATTGTTAACACATAATATTATTATTAATAACAATATATTATATCATTATTATTATAATAATATATATTGTTATTATTATTATTATTTATTATTAATAACAAATTAACGTATTAATTTGTTATTAATATATTATTAATAACTATTGTAATTATTTGCCACTATCCGAAAACATCCGCCGTTGGAGAAGCACCATCAGATCATCAATCTATTTTGGCCTTGTTAGTATAATTAAATAATGATGTTATTAACAAGTGTATAATATAATAATAATAATAATAATAATAATAATATAATAATAATAATATAATAATAATAATATCATTTATAATAATAATATAATAATAGTGAAAATAGTGAAATAATAATAACATAATAATAATAATAATTATTATTATTATTATATTATTATTATTATTATTATTATTATTATTATTATTAATCGTCATCATTAACTATTATTATTGATGGGTTATAGACAATAATAATTATATTAATATCGGATAATTATCATTTGTCTAATATTAACAATATTATAATGGTATTATTAATAATAATTATTATAATAGTAAGACAATAACAATATTAATAACATAATAACGGGAATGACAATAATTATTGTAATAATAATATATTGTAATAATAACAATATATTATTATTGTCTCGTTATATATTGTTTAATATAAGTTACTATTATATACCAGTTATAGGATTATAATTATCATAATTATTGATAAAAATAATTATTACAATAATAATAATATAATAATAATAATATAATAATAATAATAATAAATTATTATTATTATTGTTATTATTATTATTATTATTATTGTCATAACAATAATAATTTAATAAGTGCAATAATTATTATTGTTATTATTATAATAACAATAATATTATAAAATTATTATTAACACAATATTATTATTAATATTATTAATTATACTACTAATTAATGTTATTTTATCTTCTCATAAAATATTATTACAATAGTATTGTTGTTGTTTTTTTACTATTGGTAGTTTTATCAATGATTATTAATTGTATATTATTATAATTCTTATGTTATGCTTGTTATTATCTATCTTGATATATATAATAATATAATAACAATAATATTTTATTAATGATTATTGTCATTAATAATAATAACAACGGATTGTAATAATGTTATATTACAATTATTATTATTACAATATAAATATTATCAACAAATTATTATTATTTGTTAATTATCAATTATATTAATAATTGATAATATTATTATTCCAGTATTATTATAATAATTATTAGTTTAATGTGATAGTTGTTATTATTGATAATATATAATAATATTATAAGAATATTTTATGAATTAATTATAATAATTATAATTATTATTGTTATTATTTATATATGTAATAATATTATTGATAATAAAGATAATTAGTACTATTATTTATATAATAATAATAACAAACTAATGTAATATATATTAATAATTATAATAAGAAAATGAGATGCATGTAATGCCATGAATGAATATATGTACTTTTTGGATCATCTCTCATGTTGGTGTCTCACTGGTTTGAACAGCATCAAACTGGTAATTTTCTTGATGAATGTCAAGAATTTAAAAACCGGACCGATTGACCAACCGGTTCGCGGTTCAACCGGTCCAACCGGTTCGACCGGCCGGTTCAACAGTTTTATGTTTTTTTTAATTTTTTAAATAAATAAATTTCAAAAAAGAAAGAAAATTTCAAAAAATTATAAAAAATCCCAAAAAATCATAAAATGGGGGAAAATAGAAATTTAATAAATATAACTACAGAATTTAAATTTTATTATTTTTACAAGCTCACAAGTCACAATCTCTATAAGAAACGAATTTTATTTTAAAATACAAATATAAAACTACAAGTCTACAAGACTCAAGACAAGAGTCATATTGCTTTTATAAGGTCACAAAGTGTCAAATGTCAATTCTACATAAAATTGAATTTTTCAAAGTACAAATATACAAGGATACAACTATACAAAAAATATTCAAAATTAAATAATAAATAAAATATAAGTATACAATAACAAAAAAACAAAACAAAAAAATGAGAATAAAATAAAATACAAGTATATAATATATCTTTTTTTTTTTGTTTTTTGGAACATATTTAACTTTAAAAATTTTAAAAAAAATTAATCGGCCGGTCCGGTACAACCGGTTCACCGGGGTGAACCGGTTGAACCAGCCAGTCCGGTTATTTGGTGTTTCATATGCTTAACCGGACCGGTTTATTGGCCGGTTCCCTGTTCAACCGGTTTAACGGCCGGTTCGGTCCGGTTTTTACAACCTTGATGAATGTTCCCTGATGCATTAAAAAGAAGGAACCAATTTATTTAAAAAAAAAATGGGAAGCATACATGCATACATGCATGATAAAAAAAAATAAATAAATAAAATGATGAAATGAGAAGCATGCATACGTATGAGAGTTTTCAAAAGGGCATGGGCCCACCATGTCCATGAATTGGGACGCAATTAAAAAAAAATGTGTGAGATACATGTAATGGCATACATGTATATTTATATTCATCATTCAAGAAAAAAAAAACGAATTTTCAAGAGGGCGGGCCCACCATACAACATGGTGAATGAATATAACAAGTATGGATTATATATATACATATAATATTTATATATAGTTTTCATCTAAAGAAAATGAAAGAATATACATTTTGAGGCAACGACATGATTTTAAATTTCAAGACAATAGATATATATTTTAAGATGACGACAAGGTACGCGACATGGTGACGAGGTGCATACAGCGGCTATGTTCAAATATACATATATTATGTGACAATAATAATATATATATATATATATATATATATATATATATATATATATAATATGTGTGTGTGTGTGTGTGGGTGTGTGTGTGTGTGTGTGTGTGCTCAAAGCCAAAATAGCCAAGTCAAGATTCAAAAATGTGAAAAGACTCAAGGCTTAAAAACCCATATAAATTGACAATTGACTCAGTAGTCTTAAGAAATCAAAAGTCAAAGACTCAAAGAGTTTCACAAGTCAAGGCTTGAATGAAGCTTCACAAACCTAAAAGCTGGAGCTTATGGAAAGTCAAAATCAAGTTCATAACTCGTCAACATAGGGAAGTCATAACTTCAAATTCAAATTAAACTCAAGATACAAATCAAACCCAAAATGCAAAATGTCCAAGACACAAGTTCAAACACAAGCCAATTCACAAAGTCAAGATTATTTCAAATTCCTTGTATTTTCAATGAGTCTATATTTATTGAAATAAATGAAATTGATTATCATAACATGTTTCCTTGTTCACACTTATTTTCTTAATCGGAGGTTCCTGCGATAATGTCCACGGTAATTAACATTAAATGGCTTGCCCTAATGGAAGTCATGAACCCATAATCTCTTGAAGTCATAAAAATTAGAATATGATTTGTGATCTATTACTTTCTAACCGGTCTAATCATAATCAAAGGCCGAGTGAGAAAAAGGAGCCAACAATGGTAAACATACTCCTTCAATGATGGTGGTATTCTCTTCTCAACATTTGGAGTAGCCTTGCTTTCCTTTGTCGGACTCTCAATAATCTCAATTTCTGGTCACTTTTTTCTTTCTCCATCACCTTTTCACTACCCATGTCCACCTCTTTACCAGTCCGAAGAATGATAGTTTTGAGATGCTCAAGGGGATTGTCTTTAGTATTAATAGGCAAACTTTTCTTGAGGTTGTTTGGACAATAATTTAGCCATCTGCCCCACCTTATTCTCTAAATTTTGAAGAGAATATGTTGGTTTCTCATCGATGACTCTATGCTCTGGAATCGATTTTTCAGACTGTTGAAACTTAATATCCATGTTTTGAATGAACTAAGTAAATACTTCCTCCAATACGGTCTCTTGTCATTCTACTGGTCAAGGGGAAATGCTGGTGAAGACTTCTGCTACTTCACTTGATTTCCCTGAGAAAAATTGGGGTGATGTCACTTCTGAGTAGATCATGGACCACTCCTACAATGAAATCCACTTGTTTGACGGGTCACCGCTCCGACAGTGGAATAATCTATCGAGGCATGTTCCTGCTCACACGTGCCACACGCTATGACTGTAGTCGACTTCTAAGTAGACAAGTTATCAATCTTTTTGCTCAAAGCTTCCACCTGGGATGCTAGTGCTATCACTTCACTAACTTCAATTATCCCGGTAGGTTTCACAACTAACTTGCCTCTCAAGTTCCACTTGTAGTTGTTCATGGCTCTCTATATCAACTACTTGGTTGTCTTTGGGGTCTTACTACCAAGTAATCCTCCAACTACTGAGTTTATAAGCTGCCTGATATTTTGATTTAGGCCCTGATAGAAAATCTGAACTTATATCCATTGAAGGAGGTTGTGATGTGGGCATTTCCGTAGCAAGTCTTTGAATTTACTCCGATGCCTCAAATAGTGATTTAGTATCTAATGTGCATAAACTGTAATCTCCTTATACAATCTGGTCATTCTTCCTGGTTGGAAATAACAAGCTAAAAACACTTCAATGAACTGCACCAAAGTCTCTAGGAAGATCCCAGAACCACTACTTAGCTCTTTCTTTCAATGAAAATGGGAACAAGTGAAGTCTGATTGCATCGTCAAAGGCATCTAACACGACCCCTTGCGTGTATCCCGCAAGTGCACGGGCTTGTCAAGTAATAAAATTACCCTGGTGAGTGGGTAGTCGAATCCACAGGGAATAAGGATTTAAACATGAGATCTCGCTATTTAGTTGTGACGTGTACGAAAGTGATAATAAAATTGATGAGTGATTTATGGAAGCAATTAGAATAAAAGGAACAAGAAATTAAATAGATAGATGGAAGGTGAGAAAGTGCAAGTAGAAGTGGATTAGAGAAAGACTAGCAATCACTACACCAAAATGGGTCTTTAGCGGCGTTTTTTTTAATATTTAGCGGCGTTAAAAACGCCGCTAATATGATAACGGCATTTTTTAAAAACGCCGGCAAAAATGCCGGGGAAAATGGTGTCGGCAATGTTCTAGCAATTAGCGGCGTTTATGAAAAAACGCCGCTAAATTAGCGGCGTTTTTCAGACTTTAGCGGCGTTTTATATCTAAAAAAATAATAATTTACCGATTGCATTAGCGGCGTTTATCTGTAAACGCCGCTAAATTAGCGGCGTTTTAGTGACCTTTAGCGGCGTTTTTCAAAATAATTTTAAAAATAATTTTAATTTTTTAATTTTAATTTTTTTTTAAAAAGCAAATCAGCTTTTTTAATTATTATTATTATTATTATTATTATTATTATTATTATTTAGATTTTTAATTTTAATTATTTTCCCTTTTCTCTTTTTTTATTATATTATTATTATTATTATTATTATTATTATTATTATTATTTTCTTTAGTTCCTCCTACTCCTCTTCTTCTCTTCTTCTTCTAGCTTCTTCTTCTTTTTCTTCATCATCATCATCATCTTCTTCTTCTTGTTCATCATCATCATCATCATCA